>MJUU01069933.1:88337-99380 GCA_002080025.1 Modiolus philippinarum | reverse complement strand
TAACTTTTAAACCAGATGTGATAGGACCTTCATATTTGGTATGTGTATTGATCATGTGAAGCTGAACACCATTATGCAAATTTCACCAAGGTCAGGTCAAAGGTCAAGGTCACAGAGGTCAAATTGTCAAAATCTAGATTTTACTATAGCTCGTTAATTACAATTGCTAGAGGCTTGATATTTTATATGTGAATAGATCTAATAAAGCTTAATACAAAAAAATTTGGGTCAGGTCAAAGGTCAAGGTCACCAAGTGCAAAATTGAAAACTTTAACATTGCCTATATCTTTTCAACCAGACGTGATAGGACCTTCATATTTGGTATGTGTATTGATCATGTGAAGCTGAATACCCTTATGCAAATTTCACTAAGGTCAGGTCAAAGGTCAAGGTCACAGAGGTCAAAAATTCAAAATCTAGATTTTGCTATAGCTCGTTAATTACAATTGCTAGAGGTTTGATATTCTATATATGAATAGATCTAATGAAGTTTAATACAAATCGACCAAAAAAATTTGGGTCAGGTCAAAGGTCAAGGTCACTGAGTGAAAATTTGAAAACTTTATCAATGCCCATATTTTTCTAACCAGATGTGATAGGATCTTCATATTTGGCCTGTATATTGATCATATAAAGCTGAACACCATTATGCAAATTTCATTAAGGTCAGGTCAAAGGTCAAGGTCACAGAGGTCGAAAGATCAAAATCTAGATTTTGCTCTTAGCTCGATTATCACAATTACAAGAGGCTTGATATTCTATATGTGAATGGATCTAATGGAGCTTAGTACAAATGTCTACTTAACTTTAATTTCTAGTGATTGCAATTTTAGTATTAATTTTGTATGTAGACATGGTTGCTGCCGGGGGCATAGGGTTTCACTAACACATCTTGTTTTATTTATATACCCTCTTCCATGGGCATTAGCTAGACACTTGGAGTTTGAAGTAGGATTGTGAGTCTCTCAAATATAAAGCACTAATTTTAAAAAGTAGAACTAGCACTATTTACAGTTTAAAAATTTATTTATAAGTCTGTTCTATCTTTGAATTTGTGGCCCATGGTGGTAATTATATATAATGAAGTGGAGCTGTGATATTTTACAAATTCCTGTATTTGCGACGGGTTTCCAAAAGACTTTTTAACTTTTCCTTTTCAATTCTAGGAATTACAGTGTGATCATTGGTGTATCTTATTTTGACGAGGCTGATAGGATGTTGCTCAAAAAAAGGTTTCCAAAAAACAAATCTTTGATCTATATTTCAATACTTTCTTTAAAGGTAATTAACAAAAGGTTACTAAAAATTTGTTTGCGCAAACATACACTTTTCCTTTGTGCAACTGTCCACTTTTCATTTGGGCAAATGTCCTTCTGTTTTTCAGGTAAATTTGCGCAAATGTCCATCGCCCTCCAAATCATAGGAGATGTTCTCTGTTAAAAATATACAACATATAACTGCATTCTATTCCAAATAACAAAAGAGGCCCTCTGTTACAAAATATACAACATATAACTCCATTCTTTTCCAAATAAAAGGAGAGGTTCACTATAACAAAATATACAACATATAGTTTATTCTGTTCCAAATGACAGGAGAGGCCTACTGTTGCAAAATACAACATATATCTTCATTCTATTCCAAATAACAGGAGAGATCCACTGTTACAAAAATATACAACATTTATCTTCATTCTGTTCCAAATAACAGCAGAGAATATACAACATATATCTATTCCAAATGACAGAAGAGGCTATCTTTTTAAAAATAAACAACATATAACTGCATTCTATTCCAAATAACAGCAGAGGTTCACTGTTACTAAATATACAACATAATCATTTTATTCCAAATAACAGGAGAACTCCACTGTTACAAAATATACAATGTATAACCATTCTATTCCAAATAACAGAAGAGGCCAACTATTACAAAAATATACAACTTGTAACTACATTCTTTTCCAAATAACAGAAGAGGTTTGCTGTTACAAAATATACAACAAATAACTGCATTCTTCTCCAAATATAACATGGATTTTTTTAGGATTCATATTATTGTGTCCATACTTGTATTATGTGTTAGCGAATTCCATATTGATTCAGGCCCAAAGAATGGGGTATACTTGCTTCCATTTGGCGACACAGCTTCCTCATTTGTATGAACTCTGATGATGATAATCACATTCAAGTGATAAATATGTTCTGTAAAAATGTGTCCAGATTACAAGGATTCCTAAGAAAATTGAACCAGGTGGACAGATATTTCCATGAATTTTATTCCATGGAGAAATATTCATAGTAGAAAAGATGTTAAGACATTTTTCCCTAGAAGAGCAGGTACCCCTGCTGAAAAATGGCAAATTTGGTCATTTTTTGACATTCAAGTTGTCATGGAAACCTGCTAAAATGAGTTAGGCATATAGAGTGGCCAGTCCTCTTTGCTATTATGTATAAAAGACATGGAAAGTCTTCGATCTATAAAAGGAGAGTCAGAGTTGGATAGACCCTTAGTGGCAAAAATGCCGATTTTGGCAATTTTTGCTTACAACTTGGTGTAAAAAATTCCAAAAATTTTTTAAATTTTTTTCTTGGTGTCTGGCACATTTTTAGACCTTTTCTGTAAACAAAAACCCAGGAACTTGACATTTCTGCGGCAGGTACTGCTGGTTTATGACAGCCCACCCCTCACTAAAATCTTCTTTTTCGCAACTTTTGGCTTTCCATGGGTACTAAATAGGGACCTGCAACTCCAGCAGTTTAGATTCGCGACCCTTTTTGGGCTATTTGTTTAGCTACAGTACCCTTCTGTCTGTCATGCCTGCTGAGCTTCAATTTCCAATGTGTGGGATACCTTGAGGGACATAAAAGTAACCACAGGGTCCACGATGCCAAAAGGCATCGTCCGCCTGGAAAGTGATAAATAACAATTTAAATAACCATTTTGTCAATGAAATAAATTTAAATCAACAAGTATTAGACAAAAATGGCGATATAATTACACTGAGACACCTTAAACATGTATATGTATCTATAATACTAAAGGAAGAGACCAATTTTATGACCAATTTCATTGAGGAGCAATACCTGTGAAGCCCTTCAAAGTTAGAAATATTTGTGATACAAAAATAAATGTTGTGTTTTCAGACCTGTCAAGTGTCACACGATTCGCATGAGACTCACACGAATCTTATGCAAATTTGCGGCAAATTCCTTTGATCTTTGACAATTTTGGCAAATCTCACATGAGGCAACTTTAATAACTTGACAGGTCTGTGTTTTGTACTTCTTAAATTTGGCTTTGAAACAATCTTTTCTCCACAGAAAATGTCTATTTGTGAGAAAATATTCAAATTCAGAGACCGTTTTTAGCGTGCGGGGACAAATGTCCCGAGAGCTATTGTCATACCCCCGGTGTCGGTGGCGTCAGCAAAACTTTAACCTGGCTTGTGGAATTGAGACCTTAATAGCTAGGATGTTGATATTTGGTATGTGACTTCCTTGTGATGAGAGCTTTCTTCTGGTACTATACTTGTAGACATCTTGACCTTGACCTTAGGTCAATTTTTGAAAAACTTTAACCTTGCCTCTAGAAGGTAGGTTCTTAGTGGTAGGGTTTTCATATTTGGTATTTAACTTCCTTATGATGAAAGCTTTCTTCTGGTACCATACTTGTAGACATTTTGACCTTGACCTTGCCCTGAGGGCAATTTGTAAAAAAAACTTTAACCTTGCCTCTAGAAGGTAGGCCTTTAGTGGTAGGGTGTTTATATTTTGTATGTAACTTCCTTATGGTGAGAGACATCTTGTGGTACCATATTTGTAGACGTTTTGACCTTGACCTTGCCCTGAGGGCAATTTTTTAAAAACTTTAACTTTGCTTCTAGAATTAAGTTGTTTAATGATAGGGTTTTTATATTTGATATGTGACTTTCTTGTGAAGAAAGCTTTCTATTACTTTCAAATTTATTGAGGTAACTGGAATCCCAGGCGAGCTATGTTGCTTTCTGACAACTCTTGTTAATGCTTTTCTTCTGCAATCTGTCAACATCTGAGGTGGCATGACGGAAAAGTATAACATCCATAGCCAGGATGAGCTTTTGCCATCACTCGGGATCTATCATTCAAAGATCTTCTCTGAAACCAAATGGCCAATTGAAACCAATCTTGTCACAATCATCCCTTAGGTGGTCCCTTCCAAAAATTGGTATCTGGCAGGTCCATACCTAATCCAATATGGCCACCAGCAAAGACGGTAGTATGATTATAACCAAACTTAGTTACAATGATTTAAGATACGTGTATTCCCTTTCTAAAAAAAGTATCACACATGCTCTCATCTCTGCTATATGATTTCAGCTGAAGAACTTGGTTTAACATTTGACTCTATGGAACGCTTTATTAAGGGATCTTCTCCACTGAAACTACTGGACCAGTTGGAATCAAACTTGGTCCGAGGACCAAACAACATGGTTGACGTTACTAAAAATAGCACATGGGGTAAATTGCTGTTTTTGGCAAATAACTCAAAAACCATTACAGATATCAAAAATCTGACATGGTATGAAAGTGATCAGCATAACAAGATCTACCTGCCCTGCAATTTTGAAGAAAATCCAAAAACCCGTCCTAGAGTTATTGCCCTTTTTCCGTGAAAATTTCAAAATTTTGATATCCTTTATTTTTTATCGCAAAAACTATAACAGATACAGGTCAACTTTAAATTGCAAAAATGTTCAGCATATCAAGATCTACCCACCTTGAAATTTTGAAGAAAATCTGACTACCCAAATAGGAGTTTTTGCCCTTTATTGGTCAAATTTAAGAAATTTTTATACTTTTTGTCATCAATTTAAAAAATCTTCTCCTCAGAAGCCACTGGGCCAATTGTTACCAAACTTGACCTGAATCATCATCAGGGTAAACAGTTTCAAAATTGTGTTCGACGAGTCCGTAAAACCAAGCAACATGGCTGCTGTTACTAAAAATAGAACAAAGGGGTAAATTGTATTTTTTGCAAATAACTCGAAAACCGTTACATATATCAAAAATCTGATTGGGAGTGAAAATAATTAGCATTTTAAGATCTACCCACCCTGCAATTTTAAAGAAAATCCGAAAACTAGTGTTGGAGTTATTGCCCTTATTCCATGAAATTTTCTGAATTTTAATATATTTTTTTTTATTTTAAAAAGTGTAACAGATAGAGGTCAAGTGTAAATTGCAAAAAGGTTCAGCATATCAAGATCTACCCACCCTGAAATTTTGAAGAAAATCCAAAAATCTTAGTAGGCGTTGTTGCCCTTTTTCATGGAATTTTCAAATTTTCATATTTTGTCGTCTTTTATATCAATAACTAGAGAAGATGAAGGTTAAGTGTAAATTGATTAAAATGTTTGCCATGCTATGGCAACTTGTAAATTGGTGTATTAAATTGTTCGTTGACCACCATTTTCAAAATGGCTTCCAAAAAAGACAGGAAAATTCAGCATTGTCCAATTTCAATAAAATTTGGTTCCCATGTGGATATTAATGTTGCCACTTCAAAACAGATACTGAAAATTGTTCGTTGACCGCCATTTTAAAAATGGCCACCAAAAAAGGCGGGAAAATTCAACACTGTCCAATTTCAATGGAATTTGGTTTCCAAATAGGTTTTGATGTCGCAAATTCAAACCAATGTTAAAAATTCTTCGTTGACCGCCATTTTCAAAATGGCTTCCACAAAAGGCGGGAAAATTCAACATTGTCCGATTTAATGTAAATTATGGCTGTCAGTGGTGAACATAGCTTAACATAGATCCTTTTTTAAAAACATATTTTTTTGGTCATCACTGGTGAGCGACTCAGTCTGAGCCTCTAGTTTTTACACAATTTGAGATGTTGACTTAATATTTGGCTACTTAACCTTGAATTTAGATGGAGATTTTTTGTCAAGATTCTTTTGTATGAGTTTGGGAGATGATTTTTTATTTATACAAATGAGAATATATTTGGAAGTCGTATTATGGTACTGGTAAATTCTGCCAATTGTGTTTGTGTATGTACAGACCATTTGATTCTTTGTGGAAACTCAAGTTTGAGTTTACCAATCTTTATGAAATCTAAAAATAAATGCTCCATAGACCACAGGATAATAAGTTAAAACCTTACCATGTTTGTAATTTTTATTTTTGGTGTCAATGCCTCTTTTCAGTGTATTGTGGTCACATCATGCTGGGCTTTGTATATCTATTTTTAGCTCACCTGACCCACAGGGTCAGTGTGAGCTATTGTCATCACTTGGCGTCCATCATCTGTCTGTCGTCCAACTTTTCACATTTTCATCTTCTCTTCTGAAACTACTGAAGCAAATTCAACCAAACTTTACAGGAATGATGTATGTAAGGTCCTTTACATAGCTAGCTCATTTTGTTCCGATCCGACAAAAAACATGGCGGCCAGCGGGGAACTTAGATTTAACATTGGACCCCATGCAAAAAATCTCATTTTTATTGTCTCGCCCGCGACGAAAGTCGCGAAAGCGAGACATAGGCGTGCAAAGTATGACGGCGACGGCGACGGCGGCGTAAACTCAAGTTTTAATACAGAAGCCTTTGATGTAGGAACTTTATATTTGGTCCATAGGTAGCTTACGGCGAACCCTATCTGTCGGACCCAANGCAACTCCTCCTACAGTTTTGATGCTAGGAAGTTTTTATTTTGCAGATCTTTCGTACCTATATTGAAGATGTGCATGTGGTAATTTTGGTGCATTTTTGATAAAAATATACATTGTTGAACTTAGTCATTTTTGAGGTGATTTTTCATAGAGGGTACATAGTTTGTCCGGGCAACTCCTCCTACAGTTTTAATGCTAGGAAGTTTTTATTTTGCAGATTTTGGTTAATTTTTGTTAAAAATATACATTGTTAAACTTAGTCATTTTTTAGTGATTTTGTGATAGAGGGTATATAGTTTGTCTGTGCAACTCCTCCTACAGTTTTGATGCTAGGGAGTTTTTATTTTGCAGATCTTTCGTACCTATATTGAAGATGTGCATGTGGTAAGGATTTTGATTTTGGTGCATTTTTGTCAGAAATATGCATTGTTGAACTTAGTCATTTTTGGGGTGATTTTATAATAAAGGGTACATAGTTTGTCCACGCAACTCCTCCTACAGATTTGATGGTAGGAAGTTTTTATTTTGCAGATCATTTGAACCTATATTGAAGATGTGCATGTGGGAAGGATTTTGATTTTGATGCATTTTTGGAAAAAATACACATTGTTGAACTTAGTCATTTATTGGATGAATTATTAATACAGGGTACACAGATTGTCCGAACAACTCCTCCTAGAGTTTTGAGGCTAGGAAGCTTTCATTTTGCAGTTCATTTGTACCTATATTGAAGATGTGCATGTGTTATGTATTTTGATTTCGGTTCATTTTTTTTTTTCAAAAATATGCATTGCTCAACTTTTAATTTTATGGTGATTTAGTAATAGAGGATACATGCCGGTAGTTAAATCTGTGCAACCTAGAATAACATGTGTTTAGCGGGGGCATCATATGTGTCTTACAGACACAAATATTACTAGAAAATCCCAATTTGATTCAACCTTGCGCGGGGGCATGTCATCCTCTAGTTCTTGTATTGAAACCAAACATGACATGAATGAACGAATGAAAGGATATGATATAAATGTACATAGGACAAAATCATAAATGCAAATGGTATAATGCTTTTGTTGCTCTTCATCTTGAAGTCATCATGAGGCCTTCGACAATGAACAACACTCATACCTCATAGGAAGTTCAAGACGGCCACTTTTTAGCGCCAACATGAGTGGAATTCTTTTGCAAAATGTGGGATGTGGTTTTCTCTATTGGCAATGAATGCTGGATAAATGAAAACCGCTGATTGTTGAAAAAAATGCTCAGCACGACAAGGGTAAAGAGACATTGGTCGGATTAAAACCAAATAAAACAAAGAGATAAATGTCCGTTATGAGAGTTGACTAACAGTTGAAACTAATTCATCTTTCATCCAAAATGAGGCCCAGCAGGCACAGGACCGAATTAAAAAAAATTATTCAGAAGTATTTGTTATCATGCAGCTGCTCATAGAATTGGATAGTTCATGGACATCCACTTCAAAATTGTATCTAATAGGCTGACATGCAGCAAAGATAGCTGCAATAGGCTATCTGGGGTTAAAATGTTTGCTTAAATATGGCAGTCAAAAACCATGTGAACTATTCCTTGGTACATAATGAGTTCAAGATTTTGATCAAACTAGTTTGAGGTCTTTGCAAATTCTTTACATATTCAAGTCAAAGGTGTCAGTTAAAAGTTTGCACATTGTTAGAAGTGACATAAACTGTTTTATGCAGTAGAAGATGTCACGAAAAAGACATACCTATGATTGTTCTAAATGAGCGGGAGAACTACAGTGATATACAGTAGGGAAAACCATTTAATCCAGTTTTTATCAGTGAAAGGAAATAAAGTAAAATTCAATCAGACACATAGATGAGAACTAAGTCTCTTTAGAAACAATTGTCTGATACAAGACATGTAATATTCTATTTGTAATTTCAGTAAGCCATAGTCCAAAAGCCAGACGAAGAAAGTTGAATGCACGTATGAAGAGTTTCTCCCTTGATGCTCCAGAACCATCAAAGCACCACCTTCTTGCCATAGATGAAAATACCAAGAGAAAAAGTAGCTCCTTTACAAATACATGTTTTCGAGGTAAGAAATGTTTATATCCCATTTAAACCTAGCTGTCTGAGAAAATCTTTTCAGGAGATTCCAAAGACAGATATTCTTATTACAAAGAAAGTACAAAGTATTATAAAGTGAAAAAAAGATTAAGAGAGACATTTGCAATATAGAGGTGTTTTACCTTACAGCATAACATCTGTATAAAGGAGTGTTATGACAGCTCCTTTGTTACAAGATGTGTAGAAAAATAAATAATCTTTAGTAAATTTAGGGAGTTTGATTACTCCACTTGAAAGGTGTTTTTCATAGAAAATAAAAGAGCATTTCTTGATTTCTGAATTCATCTGTGGTCTGTGTTTTTGTTTTTCTGCATATAAATCATAACCTGAAGGTTTTATTTAAGTTATTTATAAAATAAAATTTGACTTCATACACAGTGGCCTCTCTAATTTTTTGTACAAATGTATCAAAATTTCCAGTTGTTCCGACTTTTCTTCAAACTTACTCTGTATATCGTAGCCAATAATTTGTAAGTAAGAGTTATTCTTCAAATCAAAACTAAATTATTCATTTTCATGACAAGTAGGATTAGTATATTTATTTTTACTTGCTCCAAGATTAAATAATTTATTTACAAAATCGCCCAAGTGCCCTCCTCTGAAATCAAATGGTTGTCCCCTTACCAGAATTGACATATACAACTCTGCAGGTATAAATAGGACATTCTTACTCTATCAGTACACCTGATCTCACCCATGGTTTTTAATTTATCTGTATAAGTGTCCCAAATTTTTATGCCCCCACAACCAAAAGCCAAGGGGGCATATTGTTTTACCCTTGTCTGTGTCTGTCCATTCGTTTGTCCATCCGTACGAATGAAAAACACAACTATTAATGTTTTTCAGAAAGTTTGCAAACAAATTCCAAATACTTTAAACGAATCTAATTTACAATAAGTAGATGTACACACATATCTTTTTGAATATTCAAAATGGCAGCTGTTGCCATGGAAACTGAAAAAAAAGGTGGGAAAATTCAAAGTGCCTCAAATTTGATTAAACTTTACAAATAGGATGTCTAGCACCCATAGAAATGAGTTTGGGTCTCAGAATTTTCAAAATGGCTGCCGTTGCCATGGAAACTGGAAAAAGGTGGGAAAATTAAAAGTGCCTAAAAATGGATGAAACTTTACAGGAAATTTGCCTAGCACCCATAGAATTGATTTTCCAGCTCAGAACTCCCCTTTTATATATTTTGGTAAAAGGGGAGGCATATCATCGTCTCCATACTTGTACTGTGTCAACACAGTGTATTTTGTCAACAGACACTTAAATTTGCACTTGCCATATTGATTCAGGGTTCAATCAGCGGGGACATAATTGGTTGCCATTCAGGGACAGCTCTAGTTCTTTTCTGTGCCGTACTAACATTTGTTTCTTCATGTTACCAACATTATCATTGTCTTTTGACTTTTCTCTCTTGCATACCTGCCAACTTTTGAAAATCTCCATGGGGGTTTTTATGCGCGACCTTCCTTTTCAGTCGTGTGAGAGTTCGCGGCGTTTTGCGCGAAGTTTTTTGTCTATTACTTGATGCTCTTTTTTATCAAATACAAATATCTAGGTGTTATAGAAGATTTTACTTTTTATTGAGGGAGGCAAGACATTCCTCTGCTGATGAGGAATAAATTTCCGAAATGGCCATACAGCTCATTAAAATTATTGCAGTTGGAGTTAACATATGTGTTATGGTCTCATGTTCATTTACTCCATATCCTTTCGTAAAATATTTATTGTGTTTCTAAAATATTTTTGGTCAAATAAATCAGTTGTGAACTGTTTTTATACGACCGCAAAAATTTTGCGGTCGTATTATGGTATGGCGCTGGCGTCGGCGTCGGTGTTGGCGTTGGCGTCGGCGTCTGTGGATAGCATAACTTTAGTTCTAGTGAACGGATTGTTATCAAATTTTAGTATGATGTTTGTTGGCACAAGCTTAAGCCCGGGTTTTAATTTCGCGTTCCCTGCCCAACCCGTTTTTGAAAAAGAGGCAAAAAAGGGGCCAAAAAGGGGTAAAATTAGGTATTTTCGTGTCTGTGGACAGCATAACTTTGGTTCTAGTGGATGGATTGTTTTCAAATCTTAGTATGATGTTTCTTGGAACATTCTTGAGAAAGGTTTTTTTCCTTTAGGTTTTTGCCCCACCCATTTCAGAATTAGGGGCCAAAAAAGGGTTAAATAAGGTGTTTTCACATATTTGACTGTAGAATCTTTATTATTTATTGGATTTTGATGGGGTTTGTTTCAGTGTGCTCCTGAGGAAATTTCCAATCTG
>MJUU01069933.1:61850-78971 GCA_002080025.1 Modiolus philippinarum | reverse complement strand
GGGGGGGGGGGGTAATCAAACTCTTAACTTTTGAATATAACCATGCAGTTCTTTATAAAGTTCTTGTGTTGATCAGCCAGTGCAATCATTAATAGACTCATCTTTTCTTTCCCTAAAGGACATTCACATTTTACTTTTGTATCACTTATTTTGTCCATGTATATAACAATTGCTAAAATTCATAAACAACATCAACATTGCACATTGATATCTTGTTGGATCATATTTTCTTCTGATGGGATGGGTAAATCTAGATGTATATTTTGTTTATTAGAAAACCATATATACAAACTAAAGATCATGTATAAAAAAGAATGAACTAATATATTCTGTCACTGTTTTAATTTTTATGCCCCCGGATCTTTAGATTGGGGGCATATTGTTTTTGCCCTGTCTGTCTGTCTGTCTGTCTGCAACTTTAACCTGGCTCATAACTTTTAAACCAGATGTGATAGGGCATTCATATTTGGTATGTGTATTGATCATGTGAAGCTGAAACTTTTATGCAAATTTCTCTAAGGTCAGGTCAAAGGTCAAGGTCACAGAGGTCAAAAGGTCAAAATCTAGATTTTGCTATAGCTCCTTAATTACAATCGCTAGAGGCTTGAAATTTAATATGTGAATAGATCTAATAAAACTTAATACAAATACACCAAAAAAATTTGGGTCAGGTGAAAGGTCAAGGTCACTGAGTGCAAATTTGAAAACTTCAACAAAAACTTTAACATTGCCTATTTCTTTTCAACCAGATGTGATAGGACCTTCATATATGGTATGTGTATAGATCATGTGAAGCTGAACACCATTATGCAAATTTCGCTCAGGTCAGGTCAGGTCAAAGGTCAAGGTCACAGAGGTCAAAAGGCCAAAATCTAGATTTTGCTATAGCAGGTGATTTTCAATTGCTAGAGGCTTGATATTTCATATGTAAATAGATCTATTGAAGCTTAATACAAATCCACCAAAAAATTTGGGTCAGGTCAAAGGTCAAGGTCACTGTGCAAATTTGAAAACTTTACCAAAAACTTTAACATTGCGTATATCTTTTCAACCAGATGTGATTGGGCCTTCATATTTGGTATGCATATTGATCATGTAAAGCTGAACACCATTATGCAAATTTTGCTAAGGTCAGGTCAAAGGTCAAGGTCACAGAGGTCAAATGGTCAAAATCTAGATTTTGCTATAGCTCATTATTTACAATTGCTGGAGGCTTGATATTCAATATTCAATATGTGTATAGATCTAATGAAGCTTAGTACCAATCCACTGAAAAAATTTCATTCAGGTCAAAGGTCAAGGTCACTGAGTGAAAATTTGAAAATTTTAACATTGCATATATTTTTCCAACCAGATGTGATGGGACTTTTATATTTGGCCTTTGTATTTGTTATATGAAGCTATTCAAATTTCACTTAGGTCACTAGGTCAAGGTCACTGGGGTAAAAGGTCAAAATCTAGATCTTATAATGGCTAGAGTAGAGGCTTCATATTCTATATGTGAATAGATCTAATGGAGGTTAGTACAAATCCAAAAAATTTTGGTGAGGTCGATTGTCAAACTCTAACATTGCCATTATCTTTCCAACCAGATGTGATTTTTGCATCAATTTTGAATGGTAGACATGCTTGCTACCTGGGGCATAGTGTTTCACAAACACATCTTTCCTTCATTGTAGAAAAAGATGATATTTGACACATATATGTATGCCCCAGGTCAAGGATTGGAGGCATATTGTTTTTGTCCTGTCTGTCTGTATGGTGTCCAAAACTTTGACTTTGGCTATAACTTTTGAACTATTAAAGATAAATTTATCTTAGTTAGCAGGTGTATAGATCTTGTCAAGAGGAACATAGATTTGCACAAAAAAATTTGGTCAGGCCAATGGTCAAGGTGACAGAGGTCAAAATCTTAAATTCCATTTTTATATCTTTTGAATGTAAAGAAAGATAACTCAAACCAAATATTAAGTTTATTCCACTGAAAAAAATGATACTTGAGGCATATGTAGTGTTTCACAAACAGATATTGTTTGTTTTTAGCTAATACATTTTTAAGTCAAATTGAAATTCAAATTTGCTTTATAATAAATAATATTTTACATTGTAGATTGTTTTGCAAATCGGTGAAGAAGATCATGGAATGGTTCTAGTGAAGGCTGCTAATAATAAACAGGCCATGTGTCCTCTCAAATATCTGACAGAAGTCTGATATATACACTTAACATAGTCCTCAAATATCTCGCATATGTTTGATGTATCACTCTACAATAAACGAGTGATGTGTTATATAATAAACATTATCATCTTTCCCTGCGCCTATCTCAGCCTGCAGAGCACTTGTGCAAAAAGCCATATCAGGTTTATCCGGATTTATCAAGAAGCTAAAGAAATACCCCTCAGACACACTGCAATTATCAACAAACTTTGTGTGTTATGAGATGTCTCACAAAAGATTATATGTCATTTTTCAATAAACAGGAAATGCATTCTATAAAATATCATGCTGTATGTTATTTTTTTCTCAATAATTTTGTGATAGACAATTGTTTTATATCAAGTTGTATTGGGTAAATCACAACCCATGTTTTTTTAATTCACATTTCAGTATTGTTGGTATATATTTGCTTGAATTGATCTTTCACAATAATAACTGGATGAATATCCCTGGAATACACAATTACATATACATGTAGTGATAAATGCAAAATTCCACTTAATGTCCTACAGAAATTATACTGGATCTACTATGAACTTGTTCATCATTCAAAACCCATTTATCAATCAGTTTTAAAAATTGCTTCCATCTATTTCAAAAACAGCTTCAATAAATTCTCAACCTGGTCATTTAAATTTACAGCTACCTAAGTGTGTTACCATACATACTAATGAACAATTCTCAGATAAACTGAATGGTCACATCTGAGTAGCTTTATATTTAAATGACCAGGTTAAAAATTGATAGCAGCTGCTTTTGAAATACATGTAGGAAGAAGCATTTTTTAAATCTGATAGAGAAATAAGTTTTAAAAAATGGTCAAGGTCATACTGGATCCACCATAACAGCTCTGCACTAATTATGAAAGGATGTTTTAAGAATCACTTTGTGTGAAAATTTGCAAGGACTTCAATAACAAATTAACAGTAATGCTTCATGTGTATGAATGGAAATTTTTCAATATTCATGGTTTATTGTCTCGCCCAAAGGCACGGAAAGCGAGACATATGCGTACAAAGTATGGCAGGGACGGCGGCAGCGGCGATGGCAACGGCGTAAACTTTCATGTTAAGTTTTTGTGATTTGGTCACTTTCTCAGTAACTATAAGTGGTAAGTCAATGGTTTTTGGTATATAGGTTGGTCTTGAGTAGTACATGACAGTCTGCTATATGGCTTTTGTCCTTGACTTCAATTTCACGGTCTAGTGAGCATGTTTAAGATTTTGTGATCAGGTCATTTTCTCAGTAACTATAAGTGGTAGGTGAATGATATTTGAAATATAGGTTGGTTTTGAGTAGTACATGGGAGTCTGCTAAATGGCTTTTGTCTGTGACCTCAATTTCATGATCCAATGAATATGTTAAGTTTTTTGTGCTTAGTTTAGTTTTTCAGTAACTATCAGTAGTGGGTCAATGATATATGGTATGTAGATTGGTCTTAGGTAGTACATGACAGTCTGTCATATGGCTTTTGTCCCTGACCTCAATTTCATGGTCTAGTGAGCATGTTAAGTTTTTGTGATTAGATCATTTTCTCAGTAACTATAAGTGGTAGGTCAATGATATTTTGTTTATATGTTGGTCTTGCATAGTACATGACAGTCTGCTATATGGCTTTTGTCTGTTACCTCAATTTCATGGTCCAGTGATCATGTTAAGTTTCCTAGTATCTATTAATGTAAGTTCAATAATATATGGCATGTGGGTTTGTCTTAGATGGAAGATGACAGTCTGATTTTTGGCTTTAGCCCTTGACCTCATTTTCATGGTCTAGTGAACATGTTTGGTTTTTCAGTATCTATCAGTGGTGGGTCATTAATATTTGGAATTTTGGTTTTGGGTGTCAGATATGTGTCAGTCTGCTATATTGCTTTTGTCAGTTAATCTAATTTCACAGTCAAGTGAACATGTTAAGTTTCCTGATTTAGGCAGTTTGAGTTTTCACATCAATTTTGTGATCAAGCAGGGACGGGCGAGACATCAATTTGGGTCCACACTTGTATTTATTGTTTCCATATAAAACATACTTTTTATTTATAGAATTTTCATACATAGTCTACAACCCCATCGTTAAAGCCAGTGTTCCCTTGTTTTAGTTTATTGAACAGAGCACATATCTTTGTATTCAAGGCAGTCTTATAATTCAAATTTTCTTTCTGATATGTTCAGAACCTTTTAGAAAAAAAATAAAACTGTTTAAATTTGTTCATGTTTATGCCTCATTATAATCTCTCATGTCGTCAAAAATCTTAACATAAAACAAGGGAATCCACATTAATTTGAGTTGGATGCTCTTTCATCTCTATTACTTACAGTTTTTAGCTCACCTGACTCAAAGGGTCAGTGTGAGCTATTGCCATCACTTGGCGTCCGTCGTCCATCTGTCTGTTAACTTTTCACATTTTCATCAACTCCTCTGAAACCATCGAAGCAAATTCAACCAAACTTTACAGGATTAATGTATGGAAGGTCCTTAACAAAGATTAGTCATTTTGTTCAGATCCGACAAAAAAAATGGCCGCCAGCACGGAACTTACATTTAACATTGGACTCTATGGGAAAACGTCATTTTCATCAACTCCTCTGAAATTACTGAAACAAATTTAACCAAACTTTACAGGAATTATGTATGGAAGGTCCTTTACAAAGATTGCTCATTTTGTTTGGATCCGATAAAAAACATGGCCACTAGCGCGGAGCTTACATTTAACATTGGACCCTATGCGAAAACATCATTTTTGTCAACTCCTCTGAAACCACTGAAGCAAATTCAACCAAACTTTACAGGAATGACATATGGAAGGTCCTTTACATAGATTGCTTATTTCATTCTGATCAGTGGTAAAACATGGCCGCCATCGCGCAACTTATATTTAACATTAGACCCTATGGGAAAACATCATTTTCATCAACTCCTCTGAAAGCAATGAAGGAAATACAACCAGACTTTACAGGAATGGCATATCGAAGGTCCTTAACAAAGATTGCTCATTTCTTTCAGATCAGACAAAAAACATCACTGCCAGTGCGGAACTTATATTAAACATTGGACCCTTTTGCAAAAACGGTAATTTTCATCAACTCCTCTTAAACCACTGAAGCAAATTCAACTAAACTATACAGCAATGATGTACAGAAGGTCCTTTACAAAGGTTGCTCATTTTGTTCCAGTTGGACAAACAACATAGCTGCCAGTACAGAACTTATATTTAACATTGGACCCTATGGGAAAAGCGTTATTTTCATCAACTCCTCTGAAACCAACGGAGGAAATTCAACCAAACTTTACAGGAATGACATATGAAAAGTCCTTTACAAAGATTGCTTATTTCATTTCAATCCGACGAAAAACATGGCCACCATGCAGAACATCGAAAACCCTACTGTTCAGCATTTTGTCAGGTGAGCGATTCAGGCTCAGTCTTTGAGCCTCTAGTTTTATACTTCATACTTCACATTTTTATACCCCTGCAAAATTTAGGGCTATACAGGAATCACCCCCTCTGTCTGCCTGTCTGTTTGTCTTGATCATTCTTGTAAGCAAAATTCCTCTTATATGGTTAAATGGATTTCAGTGAAACTTTTTAAAGGCAGGTGTGTAGGAAGAAAAATAATTACAGTCTGGGATAATGAAGGGGAGATAATGATTTTCCTTTTTGAGGAAAGCCAAGAAAATTTTGGGATTCTAGGGGTATTCTGTGGCCTGGCAAATTTTTTATACAAAACTAGGAGAAATTATATTTAATGAATATCCAGCACTGTCATTCACTTATCAAAGCCCAATACTAATTTATTCACTGGTTCAATCATTGAACAGAGAATAAAAACAGTGAGCTTAGGGATATTAAAACTATAATTTCAGCTGCTTGACACATTCAAGGTACATTTGAAAATTGTTTGAGCTAGAGAGATTTTCAGACTATTCCAAGGGAATAGCTAAAATTACTTTTAAATATACATAGTGTTTAGGCCATTACAGTGTGAGTTATGGATATTTCACTGAGTTACTAGACTAGCTTCTTCTTTGTTATACCACCGCTCCGAAGGAGAGGAGTATACTGTTTTACCCTTGTCTGTCTGTCCGGAACAACTTTCGTCAAGGATTTCTCAGCTTGTGAATGTAGTAATGATTTGATATTTGGTCTGAAGCTTGAGTATGATGAGTTGTACGATGTCTCCCCTTTTCAAGTCCGTAACTAATCTACTTCCTGTTTGACGATAACTTTGATTTTTAGCATTATGGCCATATATTGAAATTTTTCGTCAAGGATTTCTCAGCTTGTGTATGTAGTAATGATTTGATATTTGGTCTGAAGCTTAAGTATGATGAGTTGTACCCTGTCTTCTCTTTTCAAGTCTGTAACTCATCTACTTCCTGTTTGACCATAACTTTGATTTTTCGCATTATGGCCATATATTGAAATTTTTTGTCAAGGATTACTAAGCTTAAGTATGATGAGTTGTACCTTCTCTCCCCTTTTCAAGTCCGTAACTCATCTAATTCCTGTTTGACGATAACTTTGATTTTTAGCATTATGGCCATATATTGAAATTTTTCGTCAAGGATTTCTCAGCTTGTGTATGTACATGTAGTAATAATTTGATATTTGGTCTGAAGCTTAAGTATGATGAATTGTACCCTGTATTCCCTTTTGAAGTCTGTAACTCATCTACTTCCTCTTTGACGATAACTTTGATTTTTCCCCATTATAGCCATATATTGAAATTTTTCAGTCAAGGATTTCTCAGCTTTAGTATGTAGTAATGATTTGATATTTGGTCTGAAGCTTTGGTATGATGAGTTGTACTGTGTCTTCCCATTTCAAGTCTGTAACTCATCTACTTTTCTGTTTGACAATAACTTTGATTTTTTTCCCCTATTATTTCTTGAGTATTTATTATTATATCCATACTTGTTTTGTGCACACTTGTACAGTGTGTCCCCACACACTTAAATTTGCACATTTATGCAGTGTTAATTGAGCGGGGGTATAACTGGCTGCCATTTGACGACAGCTCTTATTATATCAGTGGAAATACATATCAAAAGTGTTAGGAAATCATTTACTTATTACACTATTTAGTGACTGGCTTAAGTCAGGTTTCTTTTGAGTATTTTCTCCATTTTTATCTAAATTTCACACACATTCAATAGATTACATGAATTAATTGAAATTTCTACAATAACCTGAAATTTTTTTTATTTCAAACCGTACCTGTATTAAAAGGTTAACCGTTCTGTTTTTCATGTGAAGATGAGAATTGCAGTGTAAAAATGTCCTGCCAAATGATGATAATTTGAGGTTTTAAACTGTTATATGTTTATCATTAGACAGACGTATTATGGTATATCAGTGTCTGTAAAAATTAGTCTGTCTACCCATTTCATATGTCACACTTTAAGTATACAATACTTTGGTCTATTCACTTAAGCTTTGTAGAGCTATTAGATATGATGTTCTCATGATCTACATACCTTTTTTGGCAAAATTTTAATTTTTCCTGCAAGAGTTTTGGGAATATTATATATTTGTGTGAAAATCTGACTTCTGAATAGTTAAAATAATTCAGAGACTCCAGTTAATCAATTTTTCACAACTATATGGCCCTATATGTTGTGTTATTTTACCCAAAGTGTAGGCATATAAATGACGAGGGCTCTAAACCTTTTATTTTTTTTAGTTTAGATACAGAGACGGTACCTGTATATATATTTTGTGAGCAGCTGAAACACTTTGAAACCATTTTTGTCAATAGTTTTTTTTTAGTATTATATAATTGTTTGTATATATATATATAGATAAACAAATTTGTTACATTGTTATAAAACCAAATTGTGATATTTTAACGAATTATATCTGTATTGATTCGATATTTATTGTGAACTTTGATCATTCCATTTACATGTTTTTTAATGAACCTTTTCCCGGTAATTGCTATGCTAATTTTATGACGGAAACTGAGTTGGTACCGGGTATGTGCTATTCCCTAGCAGAATGATGTCAAGAACTATCAAAAACTGATTGTGGTGTCAAAATTTAAGCAGCAAATGCACATACCCGCTCAGTTTCTGCCAGAAAATGACAACCATGCAGCTATTGAGCTATTGAGCTAATCCCCAAATTTGCCTATCAAGTGATATTTTACCACTTTTTGTATTCAATCCATAAGCTACCCTGTATATTGATCCTATTATTGTTAACTTACAACTGCTGCAAAACATTAAGTTGGCTATACAGAAGTGTAATAGCAAAACATACATTATTGATTATTGTAGACCTTTTTGTGTAAGAGTGAGCCTTTGTCATCATTTTACGTCTGTCTCCTGTCCATTTATCATTAATTTAGTCACAGTGGACCAATTCAGAAATGAAACAGCATTATTGGATTGGTATTGGTAAAAAATGTTACAAGGAGTTAATTCGAATTTCTGAATAGCTCCATAGTCTTCAGCATGTCCACATCAAATCCAAGATGGCAGAAGACAGTTTAACAATGAACTCTTTAAATGTTATCATTGCCAATAGCCAGCAATTTATGACATTGACACTTTTTACTTTTTGGTGCTGGATGTAAATTTATCATTTTTTAGGGCTGTGTTCAGTTGACTTACCAGAGTTAACCCTTTTAACTCAAGTTAAAAAAACACAACTGGGATTTGTACTCGAGCAGAAATTTTTTACCTATGACCCCTACACAGGTTTAACTCTCATTGAAGTGGGGGTTAGTCCTTTAGAGTAGCAAATCAAGAAGACAACAGTTGATGAAAAAATTTAAGCACAGATTTGACTTTAGTGTATAACTTCCTTTGTAGGTTAATTCAGAATTGACTATTCTCTTTGTCCGTTCAAACCGGTCATAACAAAAAGGTAACTGATAATAATTCCATCAGTGGAGATTATTCACATGCCAGTAATTGTGGCAGTCAGGTCACGGACCACTTGTTTGGGAGGGTAAGCTTTTAAAAAAATATCTATAGCATGAATCCTGCCCAAAAACAGAGAAGGGTCAAATAGTTCAGTCAATCAATAAGAAAGGGGGGGGGTTCAAGTCGATTCAAAATTTAAATGCAGGGAACTACTGGCCGTTTAGACTTTCCAATTCAAAATTGTAATGTATCTAGAAAACTTAAGATTTCATTATTTTTGCAAAATGTATCATAAGTTGGAAAATTATCCTCCATGAATTTTACTCAATTCTAGTATAAATTGTCTGGTGGATACGGTAGTGCTCATGACATTCTCAAGCTATATTTAGACATTGACACTACTGGAGTTAACTAGTTAGTCTACTGAACACAGCCTAGATAACAGCACAAAAAAATTGAAAAACTAAAAAATTGTGGCCAAAGGATAATTCAAGCCAAAATTGAAGGACCACAGGTAAAACCTATAAAATTTTCAGTTTCAACCATAAATGCTAAAAATTCTGAAGGTCCCATTGTTATGAAACTTCCAATCCACTGTAAATATATTTATTATCAATCTTGCATGTTTTAGATGGGTCTTGCTCAGGGTTCCTAACTTAACCTACTGAAAATATTACTTTGTCTAAAATTTCAATTGTTTCAAATCCTTAAAAAACTGGCATCTTAGGGGATTTTTTACTGATATGCCTTTTGCATGCTCAAGTACTAGTAAGGACACTCATTTGAATTAATTATGAACCAGATCTTTGAATAAGAAAAGGGTAATACATGTAATACCAAATTTTTCATTCATTCTTGATATGAAAGGGGTAATAATACAAAATTTTGGCATTCATTTTTGATATGAAAGGGGTAATAATACCAGAAATTGGAATGTATATTTAAAACCACAATATTTTGTTGATATTTTTCCCATTTTGTAGATCCAAAAGAATTTTTTTTGTACAGAGGAGTGAGCTTTGCATTTTAACTCTTAACTTGGGAACCCCTTTGCCGATGTTTTTTGGCAAATACAACAAGTACTAGTAATTGGTTTGCATTTTGCAAATTCAAATTGTAAAGAAATTCATTTTAATCATGAATTTAAACCAATATTTATGTAAATTGTTGAACATTATACCCCTGTATAAAATATTGATTTTGTATTTGTTTACCCTATGTGCCAACAATAAACATTTGATGAACAATTCTTAAAGGTGTTTTTGTATTGATATGTATACACCAGGGGTTTACAGTCAGAATAGTAATGGATATTTGGATTAAGGTAAAAGTCATTAATTATACCCCACGCAACAAAGTTGCAGAGGGTATATAGTTTCTGACTGATCCTTTAGTCAGTCCGTCTGTTCTCGAGTTGGTACATGATTTGTCTGGATATCACCTCCTAAAGTTTTTGTCTTGCCTGTGACAAATGTCGCGAAGACAAGATATAGCGACCATAGGTTCTGTTGTAGGCGTAGTCGTCCACATTTGCTTAACCAAAAACTTTTTTTCGAACTTCAATAACTACCTGAAATTTTAATCAATATCAATGAAAAAAAAAAAAATTTGACACAATATTCAGTACAACTTCATTATTGAAACACAAGTTTATTTTTGATAAAAAGAAATTCAATTTTTTCCATATTTTGCCATTAGTTGGGACTTACTTTTTTACGATCTAATTTTTGGTTTTTACCCTTTTTACAATCTAATTTTCGGTTTGTACCATATCTCAGCACCTACATGTTATAAAAAGATGATGATTGGTCAATGGTTACATCTTTAGTAGTAACCAACAACCATATCAGAATAAAGTCACCTTGACCTATATTTTCGCATCAATGAATTTGGCTAAATTTCCACATTTGGTCTATTTATCAATAATGTTTAAACATAATAAGAACATAGGAAATTTAGTTTTGATGTAGAATTGTTGCATATAATAATAAACTTTTCAGAGTTTTATTCAGGTTCCAACTAAAGTAAATTTCCTGAAAATGTCCAAGACCTAACAATTTTTAAAATTTTTGCATACAATCAAAAAACAATGGCAATTTTTAGCTCAAATGACCCTTTGAGTCAGGTGAGCTATTGCCATCACTTGGCGTCCGTCGTCCATCATAAACTTTTTCAAAAATCTTCTCTGAAACTGCTGAACCAATTTTAACCAAACATGACCTGAATCATAACCATGGTATCCTGTTTCAAAATTGTATCTGATGAGTCAGAGGACCAAACAACATGGCTGCCATTACTAAAAATAGCACACAGGGGTAATTTGCTGTTTTTGGAAAATAACTCGAATACCACTACAGATATAAAAAATTTGACATTAATCAATTTCAATGGACCCCTTTTTCTCTCAAGTTTAAAAAAAGTTTTAGCTCCTAAAAAGAATTTTGGTGCATGTATAAGGTCTCTTGAAACACTATAAAACATTAGTGTGTTCAACAGAATTTGAATCTGCACTTATCTTAATTTAACTTTTGCCCAGACTTTCAGGATTGAAATAGCAGGCCCCTTCTGACAGAGCCAGTTTCAACATGATCATGTTATCACATTGCACCTCCAATGCATTTGAATATTGTTCAACGCAACAATTTTTATGCCCCTGCGACAACAAGTCGGGGGCATATTGTTTTACCCCTGTCCGTCCGTAATTCCGTCCGTCCCATCTCTGATAAGCTGTTATTCAGGATAACTCCTCACACAATATTAATGCTACATATATTTTACTTTGCACAGTTATTAGGCATGGATTGAAGGTGTGCATATTGTCATGGTTTAGATTTTGGCCAAAAATTGTGATTTTGAAGGGTATATGAACTTGGCCATTTTATTGAAATTTGTGTTCTGGACCTGTTATTCCGGATAACTCCTCTCACAATATTAAAGCTACATTTATTTTACTTTGCACAGTGATTAGGTATGGATTGAAGATGTGCATATTATCATGGTTCAGATTTTGTCCAAAATTTGTGATTTTGAGGGGTAGTTGAACTTGGCCATTTTATCAAAATGTGTGTTCTGGACCTGTTATTCCGTTGGCCATTTTACTGAAATGTGTGTTCTGGACCTGTTATTCCGGATAACTCCTCTTACAATATTAAAGCTACATTTATTTTACTTTGCACAGTGCTTAGGTATGGATTGAAGATGTGCATATTGTCATGGTTCAGATTTTGTTTAAAATTTGTGATTTTGAGAGGTAGTTGAACATTTTATCAAAATGTGTGTTCTGGACCTGTTATTCTGGATAACTCCTCTGACAATATTAAAGCTACATTTATTTTACTTTGCACAGTGATAAGGTATGGATAGAAGATGTTCATATTGTCATGGTTTAGATTTTGGCCAAAAATTGTGATTTTGAGGGGTAGTTGAACTTGGCCATTTTATCAAAATGTGTGTTCCGGAACTGCTATTTCGGACAATACCTCCCATAGTATTAAAGTCACAGTTATACCAAGTGCTTAGAAATTGGATGTTCATGTTTTATATCCAACTGCGGGGGCATCATATGTGTCTTACAGACACAAACAGATAAGCTTATTTAATCCAAAACTGGAATATAAACACACTGGGAAAAACTTGGATGATGGCAGCGGGGGCATTTAGTCTCTCTAGTTATACATTTTTGTTCAGGGAATATTGTTCAACGCAACAATTTTTTTACATTTTTATTCAGGGTGCTCCTTTTGGTCAAACAAGTATTGATCCTAATTGATGTCTTGACTCCCTACTTAGCTGCAAAATTGACATGAAAAATCAATCTGACCTCACCAGAAAACACTGGTTATCAGCAGTTACAAAGTTGGCATGTGCCATTGTTACAATTTTGCCTGAATGTTAACCTTCATTATGATCGATTGATTGAATATTGTATAACTTCTACTCAGCAATATTTCAGCTTTATCAAGACAAGAGAACAAGGTTGCCAACAAATAATCACTTTGGGGTATGGAAAGGGCCATTTGGACTTGAAATTCTAACTGCAACTGGCAAAGTAGGGTGATTTCTAAAGGGGCAGGGAATTTAGCACTGTAAAAAATCATCTATGCACCACTCAAACAACAGCTTGCTACAAGGGCTCTTTATAATGTGCAGGAAGCCTGGCATTTCTTCCAACATGTGGACCTGAGTTTACATCCAATCTGAAATATGGGTTGTGTATTAATTATTCTCACATTTCTATACGTTTGGGATGCATATATTCTGTGTGAGACACTAGTGTTAGATTCATGCATCTCACATCACATGACCTCCCATGATATAACAATGCAAATAACGTTGCAGCACAATGCTATACGTCAGAAAACTAAATAACTTCGCACTAATGACATGACAACTTCGAAATTCACATCGAATCAGTTTGAAAACCCCGAAATGCAACTTCAAAAATTGGTTTTTATGCCCATCTCTAGATATTCCATCTCAGTTTATGATTTCCATGGAAAACACATGGAATTCCATGTCGATGTCATGGAAATGACATGGATTCCATCTCAGTGACATGGAAATGACATGGAACTTCTAAAAACTACATGGAATTTTTTTCCATCTGAAAATTTCCATGTTATTTTCCATGTACGAGATGGAAAAAAGTCTGGTTCATCATGGAAAGTTGATTGAACAACATGGAAAGTAGGACTTAGAAAATTTTTCACATGGAAATATGACGGAAAGTAGGACTTAGAATATTTTTCACATGGAAACGAGATGGAAAGGGGACTTAGAAAATATTTCACATGGAATCTGAATGGAAAGTTGGACTTAGAAAATTTATGACAAAAATATAGAATTTTCAAAACCGCTCTACTTCTCTGCTTATATGATTGCAAATGTTCTTGGAACAATTCTGAAAAGATACACATTTTTGAATTCACACAATAATGATATATACATGTATGTATGTATTAAAAATTTGGTATAACCTTATTCAATAAGACCCTTTCATACAGGACTTTGTAGACTGAAGCTGTAGACAATAATTCAATGTGGATAAAATTGTGTTATTTTGTAATCCTCCTTATTACTTTAATGTTGCATGCCTACATGCAAAAATCCAGACCCTGGACCATTTCCTGCAAAACATAAAAACTACATCTCTGAGGTCAACAGCTTGAAAGCTGACTCAGATCTTTTCATATCACTACACCAAGTGAACATACATGGTTAGTAGTTGTATTATTAGTGTATGCAAATGGTACAAACAAAAATTTAAAAGTTGCAAATTACTAATGCAGCTTTGATATATTCCTTTTTTACATTTGTTTATTGGAAGTAAATAAAATTTTTAGCAAAATATTGATTATTATAAATTGAACTTCTTCAAAAATATGAACAGAAAATTGCAGAATTTACCGTTCCATCATTTAATAAAGGGAGGTAATTATACACTCCTATGATTCACGCCACAGAAAAATAAATATGTGGCAATCTTAAGGATTATTATTGTTGATTTTTTACAAAAAATGTAAAATCACATTATCACAACATCTTCTGTGATTGATGCACTAAATGCTTGACTCTAAAGACAGGTGTGTAGATCTATTTACGGAGTGAAGTTCAACATCGTACTGTGGACAGTCGTTTCACGCTGGGACTAATATAAACTAATATTAGTCCCAGTTTCACGTGAAAAGAAAAACTTGCCCAGTACACCCCAGTGATTAGTTTTCTGTCTGGTTTAATCAAAATCTGTTTAAAAAAATTACAGAATAAAAGGGAAGTACAACATCCACCCAAAATTCATGAAGACTAAGTTGGCAAAACCACGAGGATTTGAGCTATAAAAACGATCTAGTTTCTGGATCCTAACTGTTTTTAAATGATTTTACAGTGATATCCCTTGTATGTACAACTCAGGTGACTGCTATTTACCAATTTTATCGATCATCAATGCTAGATGGTTTATTTTCCATGTCGTTTTCCATCTCTCAATACAAATGGAAAATAAGTGACGTCATTGGCGTCAACAAAAATGGCTGCCTGGATGATGAACAAGATATAAACTCCAGTGAATGCCACTTTTTCGACAACATAACAGTTAGATTTGTCTTTTTGTGATGGAACATCGAAACAAAGTACTACTGGACGATTGCAA
The DNA here is from genome assembly GCA_002080025.1 of Modiolus philippinarum. Classification (NCBI taxonomy): domain Eukaryota; kingdom Metazoa; phylum Mollusca; class Bivalvia; order Mytilida; family Modiolidae; genus Modiolus; species Modiolus philippinarum. Next base: position 63,737 of record MJUU01069933.1, on the reverse strand, counting down.
GGCCACATTGCAGGTAAATTTAAATAATTATCATGTCAAAAAATTTACACATTGCAAAACAATCCACTAGAACCTCCCTTTTTGGAAGGCTGGATTCCCCCAGTACAACTCCTCCTAGATCACATGGTGAAATTCACTGACAATTTCAAATTTTGTTCAGTGGATATTGCCATATTTTGTGTGCTCACTTAGTAATATTTATACTATCGTCAAACATTATTTTCGACCCACTTAAGTATTCGACCTTAAGGTGCTATTTCAACCAAAATTATGACGTCACAATCAACGTTTAGTAGGTCGAAAACCGGATAGACGAGGATATAACTAATCCGAGATTCTGATTGCAAAATATTCAACGAATGATCGAATAACGCAGTAATTCACGAATGCACGCAGCGCATGAGTGAATTACAACGTTTTCGATCATGAGTTGAATATTTTCGATAATCAGAATATAGGATTAGTTATTGTTTTTATTATATAGATCTTATTCTGTAATATATTTGGTGGTTTATTTTAAGATTCATTGCATGAACTACGTTTTCAATATTAATCCGCTGAGACATTTACTTAACAACGACGATGACAACGTCTATTGCGACGTCACTTCCTAGAGTGATATTATGGAAAATAATTTCACAGTTAATTATCACTTTTATTTCACTGAGAAATTTCAATCTTTCACCGCAATCTATGTAATAATTGATTTTAGCTATGCGACTTCTCTTTTTAATTTCTGGAATCAATGGGGGAGCAGAGGTATATATTAAGTAAGCTTTGCACACTTTTTCTATCGTTTTTATCTAAATTCTGCATGAAATTAAAAAAAAAATCCAGAAAAGTGTCACAGGGGTTCCAACCCTTGGATCAGCCAATGAGTTGCTGAAACAAGGAATGTACTCAAAAGACAGAATAACAAACAGAAACCATATGATCACTATACAATGTATATTGCCCCGGTAAAGAAGAGACAATCATAGTCAAATCTAGTTTTTTTGTTTGCCTCTGGGGAATGTCAAGAAGGAGAGACATATAACAACAAGTGATTTGGCATCAGCATCAACATTTGGTTTACCCATATGTTTAAACTTTTTTTGAACTTCAATAAATTTCCTAAATCTTACTCAATGTCAATTAAATTTTGACATATTATTCAATGCAACTTCAGTATTGAATCCCAAGTTTATTTTTGAAAAAAAATCCAATTTTTCTGTATTTTGCCATTAGTTGGACTTGTAGCTTTTTTGTACTATATCTCAGCACCTACATGCCATAGAAATATGATGGTTTGTAAGTGGTTACAACTTCAGCAGTAAACCAATATCCATACCAAAATGAAGTCACCTTGACCTATATTTTCCACATCAATGAATTTGGCTAAATTTTCTTTTTTTGGTCCATATTTTGTATTTTGTTACCAATGCTTGAACAAATTGGAACTTTGGAAATTTAATTCGATGTAGAATTGTTGCATATAGTAGTCTTTAGATAAGAAATAAGCTTTCAGAATTTATTCTGGTACCAACTTTGGTTAATTTCCTGAAAACGTCCAAGACTCACTAGTTTTGAAATTTTTTAATTAATACAATCAAATTTTCTTGTACTTGCAAACATATTCTATAGACTGAAAATGAAAAAAAAATATGATTTTTAACCCCTGACACCCCCCTTTTGCAAACAAAGTTTTGGGGGTATACAGGAATAACCCTGTCTGTCCATCTGTCCATGTACTTTGACAGTGCATGTTCTCCTAAACGGCTGCTCGGATTTTGGTGAACATTGCACAGTTGTAGAACACCATCTGAAGAAGTGCATGAAGAAATATGGTTGCTGTCTGAAATTTTGAAGGAGAGATGATTCGACTTTGAATATTTTCTGGCAAAAGGG
>MJUU01069933.1:34161-48713 GCA_002080025.1 Modiolus philippinarum | reverse complement strand
CTCTCATCATAAGGAAGTTACATACCAAATATAAACACCCTACCACTAAAAGCCTACCTTCTAGAGGCAAGGTTAAAGTTTTTCAAAAATTGCCCTCAGGGCAAGGTCAAGGTCAAAATGTCTACAAATATGGTACCAGAAGAAAGCTCTCATCACAAGGAAGTCACATACCAAATATCAACATCCTAGCTCTTCAGGTTTCAATTCCACAAGCCAGGTTAAAGTTTTGCTGATGCCGACGCCAGGGGTATGACAATAGCTCTCAAGACATTTGTCCCGGCGAGCTAAAAAAGTTGACTACCATAAGTATAGTAAATGAAGTATCTCCTGAGTGAATTTCTGTCCAGAACAGATTTAGCCATTAATTTTGCAGTCAAATAATTTTTAGGAGAATGCTATTACCTGCATTAAATCTAAAATGAAAACCAATCCCTCTCCGAGGAGTTCCCACTAAGAATAAGTGAATTTTCTATGACTTATGATAGATATGGCCCCTACCTGTAAATTCATGTCAGGAAGTGGTTGGTCCATCTGTATGTTTCCATCTACAACATTGATATCATTCACCATGTACTCAGTCTTTGTAGTCTCATGAGGGGTGTGGGGTGTGGAACATCTGGGACTGGGTGGGTCATCCCCTCCCACTGGACCAGCTTTACCTGCTTCGATCAGCTCCAATTTTTCTGTAATAAAAATATATGTTATTAACAAATATATGCATAAAATATTGCAGTTAGTCTTAAGATGGGACGGTAGACAAAGGTAAAATCAAATATATAAATGAACATTACAAAATTGTCATCCCATAGACTATTCTTTGGTCAAAAATGAGCCATGGCTCAGCACAAGACAGTACAGAACCACACAAGACAAATCGATAGTGAGGACATGATTTTCTCATATCAAAATGGGTACAATGACAAATGCACAAATGCTCAGTTGTACAGAAAAAATATGGTATGCAAGATATACTTCCAGTAAGCACTAAAATACATGTAAAGAGATGGTTGCTCGTATACATTTGTACACGGTAGGTAGTGAAAAACCATGTGAAGGTTTTACAATTCTGTATCACTCATACTAGTACATTGTATTTTTGTTTGCATTTCAATCATTATAATCTTGTAATTATTCAACAAAGAACTTAACGCATTATAAAAATTTAACCTTTTATATTCCAAAATGCATAAAAATTTAACCTTTTATATTCCAAAATGCAGGACATAATTGAATGTTTCAACATATACAGTTGCCTTTGTTATTAGATGGAGTAACTTTGAAAAACTTGTACTAGTAATTTATTTTCTATTTCCCAAGGAAAAGGATAGTGTGATAAAATACCATATTGGAATTCCCTAACTTATTAAGACAAGACTCAGTCCAGAAATTGAACAAGAGGAAAGCTGTCAATGTGACAGCAAACCGGGTTTTCTTTTACATGGACAGTATATCTAACACATGGGTTGACCCTCAATATTTGAAATGTACTTATAATTTTCATTAATTTTCAATGTTTAACCTTCCACCAAACTAGCCTATTTCTGAAAGTTCAGCAACTTGCATTTTAATCAAAAAGGAAAATAAAAGTACTGTGCATACATGTACCTCTGATGACACCTGTTGAGGGCGAAACATGTCGACAATAAATTACATGCAGTTTCCTTAAGTGTTGTTGTCAATCATGTTGGTACCTCTGATACAGGTACAAATGATCTGCATTAAACTTCCTGTCTCAAATACTGTAGGAGATTTGTTCTGGACAAATGGGAGACCTTATTGGAAAATATTTGACGTAATAAGTTCAACTAAGTTCAACAACTGATATTTTTGACATAAATTATCAAAAGTAAAATCAAAGTACCATGCTAATCTTTGATATACATGTATGTACAATTGATATGCAAAATAAAAACTTCCTGTCTAAAATACTGTAGGAGATTTGCCTCCGACAAAGGGGGTACCTTATTGTTAAAAGTTCAACAACTGAAATTTTTAAAATAAATTATCAAAAATCAAAATCAAAGTACCATGCACACCTTTGATAAATGTACAATTGATCTGCAAAACAAAAACTTCCTGTCTAAATACTGTAGGAGATTTGCTCCGGACAAAGGGGGTACCTTATTAACAAAAATTGATGTAAAAATGACTAAGTTCAACAACTAATATTTTTAAAATCAATCATCAAAAATCAAAATCAAAGTACCATGCACACCTTTGATGTAAGTACAATTGATCTGCAAAATAAAAACTTTCTGTCTCAAATACTGTAGGAGATTTGCTCTGGACAAAGGGGGTACCCTATGGTTAAAAATTTGACGTAAAAATAACTAAGTTCAACAACTATTATTTTTGACATTAATTATCAAAAATCAAAATCAAAGTACCATGCAGACCTTTGATAAAGGTACAATGGATCTGCAAAATAAAAACTTCCTGTCTCAAATATTGTAGGAGATTTGCTCCAGACAAAGGGGGTACCCTATTGTTAAAAATTTGACGTAAAAATGACAAAGTTCAACAACTGATATTTTTGACACTAATTATCAAAAATCAAAATCAAAGTACCATGCACACCTTTGATATACGTACAATGGATCTGCAAAATAAAAACTTCCTGTCTCAAATACTGTAGGAGATTTGCTCCAGACAAAGGGGGTACCCTATTGTTAAAAATTTGACGTAAAAATGACTAAGTTCAACAACTGATATTTTTGACATAAGTTATCAAAAATCAAAATCAAAGTACCATGCACACCTTTGATATATGTACAATTGATCTGCAAATAAAAACTTCTTGTCACAAATACTGTAGGAGATTTGCTCCAGACAAATGATGTACCCATTTGGCAGCCGCCCGCCCGCCATTTTCACCATTTTAATAAACGGATTTTTCCGACGGAAAACCCAATAAACTTATGATTCTATCCCAAATAATACTACAAATAATTTGGCATGAATGTGGAATATCAACAACCTGCAATATTGTGATTGGATACCTATCTCTAACTTAATTTTTTAGTTTAAGTTTGAATATGATAAGTTGTTGCACTTTCACCAAAGGGAGGTAAATATTGGAAAATGGGGAAAGAAAAAAGACCTTTGTTTGTTCCCTTTGAATTTCTATTGCCATATTACATAACTTAATTGTTGCTGTAAAAATTCTGAAAAATTAAAATTTGAATATCAAATTAATATCATAAAGATCAATATAGTATTTATAAAATGTAGGCATAATATGGAGAGTATATAGTTAATGGAAAGGTCAATATCTATATTTACTTCTTATAAATTTTAAGTGAAAGTTCACACACCTCTTTGGGCCTCTTTGTATACATAAGCAAATGTGTAAATATTTACATTGTGAATCAATGAACCTTGTAAGTCTGTGTTAAAATGTAAACAATGAAAGGTAGTTCCTTTGTCCAAGTAGTTCTTTGTACTTGTGACAAGTGTCAACTACCATCTGTCAAAATAATAGTATTGTTTAATACAAAAAGACTTTAGTGGGGTCTCTACAGGGGATTTGAGAATAATTCATGATCAAAATCCCAGTTGCCTCCCAGTCTAGCTAGTATAAATTGCCACTTGGAAAGGGCTCAAAAATTTGTATAAAAAGCTATAAGTTCCACTCTCCTCAATATTCAAATTCAAAAATTTCCATGATTTGTATCAACTACAAACGTGGGTATATAATGAGAAGGATAAGCATTTCTTGATAAATTGGAAATATATTGCACAGTGTGAGATTCTGTCAAATTTGGGACACTATCTTTAAAGCATTAAAATAACATAAATATAATAATGATAGTCACAAAAATTGTTCTGACAGTGCAGTAGATGTCGCACTTTACAAAAATATCAATTTTGTGTAACTCTGTGAACTACTTTTAAAGCCTTTTAGGTGCAAATTGTGGTGCATTTTTTACCTATGTAAAACCTGAAGTGACAAAAAAATCAATGAAAATGTCTTGATTACAAATTTCAAGTACTTGCTATAATGAAACGAAATTTACTGTAAATGTCTAAGCTTTCAGAAAAAACATCATTTTATTAAAATTTATGTACACAACTTTTTCAGTAGTTAACTGTAAAGTGAATGCATATCAAATCATAGATTTTAAAATTCAAAATGGATTGTGTACGAGTTACATACATGTATAGTTTCTATAACGAGAACTAAGTTGACTATGAAATTTCTCACATCAAGTTAAATAAATTTTGCAAATGTTTGAAAACGAGGCTTGCCGAGTTTTTAAACATTTGAAAATTATTTAACAAGATGTGAGAAATTTCATAAATAACGTGTTTAAGTTGTAGAAACTTTTTCTCTAATGACATAATGTAAAACACCGAGGATTATGTTCCGAATAGATTTGGCGGGAAATTCCACGCGAGTTGTTCTCTCACTAGTGACGAGAAATATTTTTATCACATCGGTCAGGCGTTGGTTAAATTTGCTAGAAATGAGAGAAATATCCTTCTCATTATAAGTCCTGGTTACAAATAATATATACACATCTATACAATTCATAATACATGTCATACATGGTTCAAATTAACATAATCAGACATAACAGTAAATTGATTATTTACATTCTTTATTTGAATTCATTAATCTATTTGCATAATTTATAGATTATATATTAACTTCAAAGTAATTTGAAATTCTTATCAGGTAGATAGGTCATTAACTGTAAAATTCCTGATAATGTTTACCTATTGTTATTTTAGAGTTATCCCCCTTAGGCCACCCTAATCAGCAAATAATATCTAAGTAAAATCCCTTTGAAGTACTGTGTGGGATAATTAATCCTTCAACAATTTGTAAGATAAACAAACAAATTACAATAACAGTTTTGATGTATAGATAATAGCACCTTTACAAATCTATCAAAAGGGATTAATATTAAATTTAACAAATATTTTCTCTGATGTTTTCTTGTCATCAGATTTGCATTTGAGAAAAATATTATAATGAGGAACATTGGCCAGTTATCTCCCTGTTCCAAGTTACAGTGGATATAACTTGAATTTAAATATCAAAAGATTTAGGCATTGATATGCTTATTAAAATTATCTCCACTTTGAACCATACAAAACTAATTGGTACAGGGAGATAACTGATGTTTCTCATTAAACATACCTGGCATAGCCATACTAATCTTGATAGCCTCTAAATCTTTCTTCCTATGTTTTGCTATTTCTTCTTCCATTTTTTCAATTTTTTCTGGATTAAGAGCCCATAAGCATCCTTTCTTGGCATTTCCATTTAATTTGGGAGTATCAACCTTAGCAAAGCACTTATTTAGGGATAAGTTGTGTCGCACCGAGTTCTGTAAATAAAATATAATATAGTAAGAAAGTAAGTACGTAAGTATTTATAACCCCCGCTTGAAAAGAGGGCAGTATATAGTGATGGGTTTTTTTTATTTAAAGTCGGATAAAATATATACAATGAGCCCAAATGGTCTCTTTCACTGGCTGAATCTCTAATCTTATTCTTTATATAAAATGTGTACATGTAAACTCTGAATCTTGATGCCAATTATATTTTTGGATACATTTTGCAAAAAATAATTATTTTCCAAATTACAAAAATTATGGGAGATGTGAATGGCATTAATCAATCAATTTGGTATAGGCAAAATGTTTTTTTTTAATATAAATAAATAAGAATATATTATAAATATGCCATGCATGTCCTTGCACTTAAATTACCTGTAAATAATTTACAAACTTCATTCAATTTTAAGGATATAATTCTTTTATTAAGACCCCTTTGACCTTAATGTAACAATTTAAAATAAATTAATAGAATAAATGGATTTATCTGCAATATACAACTGAGTACTTTTTATATAATGAATTTATGACAAATGAGACAATAAACAAATGAAATAAATTTCAAATTTGCACCTGCCATAGTATCACATGATCCAATTTAACCAATCATTTTCAATGTTTATTACACCTGTATTACATTTAATTGACATTACCTTCCATCCATCAGGAGCTGTTTTGAAATATGGGAAATGTGATCTGAAATTAAAAATATTCCATGTAATTATTACATGTACATGTATGTCTGCATGCATATCTACAGCTACTACACAATATACATGTAGCAAAATTAATGTTAACGGAAATTATTGTGTTTAATGACAATCATTGCAATGATTCACTGTTTTCTGAATTCAAACAAAAAAGGTTATTTAACTCGATTCCATAAATTTCTGCTCCGTGTCCAATTAACGACCATTGGAGGGTTCATGGGTTAGGGGTATCAAAAAGTCTGTGCAAAAGATACAGACTGAATTTTTTCCTGAATATCCCAATGCCAACCCAATTCCTAGCATTGAAGACTTTGCTACTGTTCCTTTTTTTTACAAATTGAAACTGGTTTGTTAGCAAATGCACTTGTACATGTACTTCAGACAAAAAATCCTGTGTTAAGAAGATTTATTACTGCTACAATACTAAAACTAGTTTTCAGGACAAGATGATGACCCTCAAGGCCTCAACTGAAAATAAAATTAATGAAATACATGTACAAGAGCATGTAAACAGGTTTCAAAAACTTAATATACTGCAGGTATTGTTTTTTTTTCTTGAACAAGATAAGAATCTTTCCTGAACAATGTGAAGACATTTCTTCCCCTCCCTACACAAACACAACATGGTTTGTAAAATTTCCAATCTATATTAGGGATAAAAATTATCACTATTTAGGTCATTCAGAAAAAAAATCTTTAATTTAAACATAAATATCAATTTTCACAGGACTCCTGAAACAGGGACAATGTACATTTAACATGTACCATCAGCAATACATGTTCCTGCTTCTAATTTTTGAAAACCTTTGCAATAATTGCTTTTATCAGAGTCCATTTATCTATATGTCTCTGTTAATTTAATTTAAATTCTATTTGAGAATTTTCAATGCATCAAATTAGGCTTACTAAAAAAACTTGGACATTTATTTTTAGTATCCTAACATTGTAATTTGACCTTGAACCAGAAGATTTATTGCTGCCTGTCACTCTAACCAATCAATTTCTACTCTACTGGCTGCTCAAGTGAAACTTGTAAATTGGGTAATTGAATTATAAATATGTCAGGTTCCTAATTATAAACATGTTAATTGAATTATCTAGTTTATTGACTGGCTTATCTAACTATGACATGAGTACTCTAAAATACACTTTGACATTCCAAAGAATTACTCAAGCATGAACTTCATTCATGAGACATAACAATACATGTATGTAGTATTAAAATAGCTGATCTATCAAAAGTAATTTGATTATTGTGTCATGAAGTTGAATATGAAAGTTTTTTTTTAATCCTGACAAAAAAGAACTACTTTAAGTAAATACAACTTGGGTCATAACTAATTCCCAAACCCTTACAATTTTTGCACCCATTGCCCTGTGAACCTCATAAAGAAGAAATCTCATAATCTTAAAGTGATTAATAGCTTACATCATGAAGTTGTAGATTTCACTGACTGGTAAACTTCCATTTCGACTGTTCTTCAAAGCCATTGATATAAGACAGCTATATGAATACACAGGCTTTGGGTAAACCTTCTCTGATGATTCACAAGATTTTGGCACACTGGGAACATTTTGGCTGCTGTTTGACGATGAATAGGAAAAATTACTTGGTTGATTTGCACTAATTCCGTTATGTAAATGCTTCACTAAGACCGGAGAGCGTTGCGACGGTGAACTTTCTTGTTGTTTAAAGTTTTGTACATGTGTAATTGTATTATTATTAATATTCACATTTGAATGTGTCAGTGTGTAGTTATGTTGTGAAACAGAAGGTTGAATCTTAACAAAACTTCGGACATTGTCTGTTTGAGCAGGTTGTTGAAACTGATTATTGCTAATCTGACGTACGATGACGTCGTCTTCTGTCGTTTCCACTTTGACAGTCACATTTTCTTGAGATACTTTTTTGAATGGACGAACAAATGTCTGTTGAAGAACATTCTGTGGATTAACTAATAAATTTGGATTGTTGTTTTCAATTTCAAATGAATTATCTAGTAAATTTTGATTTAATTTTGAAACATCCTCACACTGAAAATTTTGAATCCATTCATCAATTGTAGAATTTGTATCAAAGTTAAATCCATGATTACTGTTTTCATTCCCACTTGAAAGATAATTGTCAAAAGCAAACTTGTCAGATCCTTGGAGTATTTTTTCCATTTCTTTCTGTAAATCATTATCTAGCGATACAGAGTCAAGAAAATCCATATCACTCATATTTGGGTATGCCATACTTGTCATCATTCTGGTAAATGTTAACCCAGAATCTCTACAAAGTAAGATATAAATTATAAATTGTTGAACAATAAGGTGATTTAAAAAATGTATAAATATACAGTATGAAAGTATTTGTTTCATGTAAAAGAGGTAAAGAGTTTCATGTAAAAGAGGTAAAGAGTTTCATTTGAAAGTTTTGTGATGTTATTTCCTCAGAACAATAGAAAATATATGTACCAAAATCCTAATGATTCATTAATGTTTTTATTAATGCAAATGTAGCTCCAAACATTTAGTGGTTAATTTGTAAATATTTTGCAGTAAAAAGTTCTTAAAAATATGATCATCAACAAGTAATCCTTGAGGATAAAGGACTAAGGCAAAGTCAATAGCGGTTTTTTGTATAATGAACATAATTTTCAGAAAAAGATTTTTGTGTAAAAAATGTTGATATTTCATGACTAATGTAACTAAATAAATTTCATGATTAAACTACATTGTTTTGAAAATATTATAATGTATACTTTAAGTTACATTGTGGACAAAATATTACATATTTACACATGGTTAACCGTGTCATAAAAATGGCCACTATGTTCAAATTTTCGATGACAATGTTTACGTTTTGAAACATGAAAAAATCACTTGGAATGTGGTTTAAATTGAAAATTTAACTGAAAATATAGTACCGTTGTGGTCCTCCATACCCGACATAAATATATTACACATGTATGTGTCCATTGACTTTTGATTTTCGTGGGAGAATAGATATATCGACATTTTCTTAGTTGTAAATTATCTAGGTCAGTGTAGTAATTTTCTTGGCTGAACTCCAACCTCGTGTTCCATTCAGAATATAATGCAATATTGTAAAAATGCATCTAAAACTGTACCTGACTGTATAACTGTCACTCCGTATCCAGAATTGTGTATTGCAGAAAATTCGAAAAACGTGCAAAAATCCAGGAAGTAATGACACAGGTGTAAAAATGTCGGATCTACAAATTTACCACGTTCAACCCACTGGACAAAGAACGGTAATAGATTCAAATTTCTGTAATCTGATTGGCTGTCAGCGATGAGAAATTTTAAATCATTACACTGTGATTGGATAAACCATGGCAACACACACTACAATGTTCCACATTAGGAAAATAATCAAAGCAAATTGCAGGTGACCTTCCACATTGTCTTCAGACCTATATCGCTTCTCGTGTTCATTCTATCAAAACTTTCGCTTTCTTATGCAAAACGTACCGAATGATTCATTTACCTTGTCGAACTATGTTTTGACATGCGAAGGAATATAATTATATCTTACTTACTCGACCGTAAAAGAAGGTTCCCTAAGGATATTACATGTAATTGTGATAACTCTATTTACATGTCGAGTACAAATCATTATGTAATGCATTATATTGACATAATTAAGTATATGACAACCAGTGGCGGATTTAGGGGGGGGGGCGGAGGGGCCCGGGCCCCCCCCCCTTGGTCCGGAAAATATTTAAAATTCCTAGGGGTTTTAAAAAAAATGGGTTCCGGGCCCCCCTTAGCAGAAACTCTGGATCCGCCACTGACAACGTACCAATAAGAAAATTTTTGGCACCCGAATTTAGTATCTAACCTTATTTTGGGGTCTATTTAGATACAAAAATTTGTAAGCACATTTTGCAAAACACAAATTCGTATCAAATTTCATTAAATTTTTCACTAACAACAGAGACATAGAGATACAACAGAACTTAATCAATCAAAATTTGCAGCTCATTATCATTAATCAATTTTAATTGTATTTTTAATTGTAGATATGGTTTTCTTACTTTTCATCTTAGAGAATGGATCGATTGCAAAAAGAAGACGTATTTTACTGTCCAATGTAAGGAACAAAAATTTTATATCCAAACTACATGTATATGAAATTCTCATAAAACTATATTAAAATGCTTCACGATAACAGGGAATTATATTGTAAGTAAGTAAGCACTGTAAGTAAGTAAGTAAGTAATATTCATTAAACAAATCACTGGCCCATGGACAACTATTTGAAAGCGATTTTGTGAATAAATAGATTATAATTTTGATGCCAGTGAAAAAAAATTCTAGTCCAACCTGTCATGATAATATATCGTTTGATTTTGTTTTGAATAGACTTTTTTGTGGGGATGCAAATAAATAATTTGATATGACCAAGGACTTATAATGAGATAAGTCCTTGATATGACATTTGTGAAAAGAGATGGACCGTCCCATTATATAAAATACTACTCGGTGACCGAATACTGAATTTTATGTCTATGATCAAAGCAGTGGCGTTTAGTTACCCCTAAAAGTACGAAATTACGTACGTGTTCGAAATTCTTCATAACAGTACATGACAAACAGAAATTAGAAAAACTAACTGAAATTTTTACAGTGTCCCCTTTTTTTCTCCACATCAATTTTCGGTACCCTCACCAGTGTAAAGTAAAGAATGGTTGTCTAATTTCAAAATAAAAGAATATCCAGACCCAGAATTGTCTAGCAAAGGTTAGAGCATGATACAAATTTAGACCTAAGTTGGTTTGAATCTAATTAACCCAGAAGAAAATGAAAATATAATAATAATAATGATAATGATACACATTTTTTCCCACTCTCCGGACACCATTGTTGTTTGTATTTTTTATTTGAAAGCTGGTTGCCAATTTGCAATGCAAACCCCCTGGTAACGTGAGTACGATTAGAAAATAAATTGTCTCTAAACCCGTGTCTCTGCTAAACTGGGTCGATTCGTCCTGGTGCAAATATGAATAACAACTAGAACTGTATGTATAGAACTCCCGGGGGCTACTTGCCAATAATTTTGGTAATACTCTGACGATGGCCTCATAAAATGGACCCTGTTTAAGACAGAAAAAAAATATGAAAAAATACACCCTGGTTAAGACAGAAGAGGCCATAAGTATACCTTGTTTAAGACACACAAAGATAAAGAAAAATATCCTTTGGAGTTTCAATGGTCATAGTATATCTCATATTGCTGGTTTGGTGTGTTTTTAGCGAAGTAAATATGTTGAAAACTAAAATCTACTATCCAGATGGCCATATGGAAATAATGACCGTGTTCAAGACAACACTAGTGAAAAAGATGCCCTGTTTAAACCCTGGTTGCAAAAACATGACCCATTCCTGCGGCACACCCATACCATCAAAGTAATAACAAGTAGCCCCGTGCTAGAACTGTATGTCTCTGATTGTAGATTATTTTTCACGTATCAGTATAGTTCCATTTCCTAACGGAATATTTTTTTTCTAGAAGAAGGACGAATATTTAAATATACATAGATCAATCACTCCAAGGAAAGACAACTCGAACCTGTGTTGGACTATATTGGCATTATTACTTCCCTTGAAAAGCTGATGAACATCATTGTCACTTGACCAGAAGTATTATATTTGTGAAATAACTTGACAGACTATGGCACACTATAAGGATAAGGTTCGGGTAAAATTAATTATATGCAATCAAGCTGTGTAATGAAAATACTTGATGTAATTAACCAGAAACTAACTATTTTCTCTATTTTTGTCAAAGTTTTGACATTTGAGTATCATTCATTGCCACTTTACACCCAAGCTGGGACTCATATAGTTAGTCCCAGACCCATGAAAGAAAAATAGTTCAATCAGTGTCTGCTCTTTAACACTATGGAAAGAAGAAATTGAGCATATGTTGGTTCAAAGGCTCTTAATTATAAGACTTTATAAGTGTTATTAGAATAAAACTTATTATAATTAATTTCAAACATTTTATTGATATAAATATCAAAGGATATTAGATAACAGACATCATGTTACGATGTTATCTTGTGCTTACAAATGCACTTTATACTAGTTTATATATTACCGGGATATATTAAATCATGTTAATTTCTCTGTTTTATTTAATTTTTGGCATTACCGTCGGTTTGGCAGCAAGAATGAAATAATGCTTGATTTCATCTTTATTTATTATTTTATCCCTTATGATTTATTTATTCTAGTGTTGATGTAATCATATATATTATCCAGAGTAAATTTTATCCTTTGGGATAAATAATCCTGAAATATTATCCATAAGATCAAATTTGAGTAGTTTAAGTGGATATATTTTTTTTCAAAAATCTATCCTACTACTTCAAATTTATCTCACTATTGGATAAAATTATTCATTATTTTTATCCCTTGAAAGATACAATTTCATGGATATAATATCCTGCACAAGGATAATAATTTCCAAATATTTTATCCATGACAAAATATACCTATATATATATATTATCCCATGGGATATTCATAGAGTTATTTTATCCACATGTAGTCTGGGTTTTTAATATGTTTCAAGAAATCTGAAAATGTTGATTGTAAATATGCATCAAACATACTGTATCATAGCAACGGAAATTTGTGAGTCAGTGATAATTGGAACTTTCAAACAACTGAATTTAAAGACAACAAATGAAACAAATGAAAATACTGTCACTGTTGATATTCATCATAATCAGAATCAAAGTTCTGCTAAATCTGACAATGATGACATTCAAAACATTGAACCAAGTGTTAATTTTGATACAAATAATAATGAATTATCACATGCAAATTTTGAAATTGATGACAAAATTTTTATTACACAAGACACATAAAGAAAACTCAAAACGGAAGATGAAATAGAGGAGGAATTTATAGAAGAAGAAAAAAGACCAAAGAGGAAATGTTGAGGAAGAAAGAGACCATTAATCAAGCATATATGAGTACTTTGGAGTTTAAATGCAACTTTATTTTTGGATTTCAAAATATCTGTAGTAAAATATCAAAATAATAGTTTTGATGTCTGCATTAAATGTAAGACTTGTAGTTTGACAAAATCAGAATATAATTTATAATACTTAAATGAAGCCAGTTATTTTTTCTTCCTGTTTTATGTAAAAATTTATCAATGAGGACAAATTTTATCAGGAATGCCATCTTTCATAAGGAATTTTGACAACTGTGTGATAATTTTTGAAGGATAGATCTTGGATAGAACTTCAATGATAATTTATCCTATGGATAATTTACCATTGAAATTTTATCCCAAATCACCCATCAAATTCTATCCTACAGTGGGACAGAATTCCGTATGAAGGATATTTTTCCTGTAAGAAATATATCCAGCAGGATATAGTATCCAATTACTTTATATCCGTGGGATAGAATTCAAGTGAGGAACAAATAATTTGTTACATTGATACTGTTTATTTTCTGCATGAAATTTAAATTTGAACATTTTACATGTTTATTGAATATTATAAAATGTGCCTACATTATCAGTATTGTGTATTGATATGGCATATGTGCTGTTGCCCATATACTCTTACTCATATTGTTAGCCCACCTGACCCGAAGGGTTATGTGAGCTATTGCCATCACTTGGCGTCCGCCGTCCGTCGTAAACCTTTTCAAAATTCTTCTCCTTTGAAACCACTGAACCAATTTTAACCAAAATTGGCCTGAATCATCACCAGGGTATCCTCTTTCAAAATTGTATCCGATGAGTCCGAGGACCAAACAACATGGCTGCTGTTACTAAAAATAGCACATAGGGGTAAATTGCTGTTTTTGGCAAATAACTCGAAAACCGTTACAGATATCAAAAATCTGACGGAGTAAAAGTGATAAGCATGGCAAGATCTACCGGCCCTGCAATTTTGAAGAAAATCTGATGACCGGTTTTGGAGTTATTGCCCTTTTTCCGGAAATTTTTCAAAATTTTAATATTTTTTATTTTTTATCAAAGAAACTATAGCAGATAGAGGTCAACTTTAAATTGCAAAAATGTTCAGCATATCAAGATCTACTCACCCTGAAATTTTGGAGAAAATCCAAAAACCCTTTTAGGAGTTATTGCCCTTTTTTCACAGAATTTTCAAAATTTTCATATTTTTCGTCTTTTATTTCTAAAACTATAGAAGATGAAGGTTAAGTGTAAATTGATAAAATGTTTGCCATGCTGTGGTGACTTCAAAAGTGGTGTTGAAAATTGATCGTTGACCGCCATTTTCAAAATGGCCGCCAAAAAAAAGGCGGGAAAAGACAACATTGTTCAATTTCAATAAGATTTGGTTTCCTAGTAGATAGTGATGTTGCGACTTCAAAACCATTGTTGAAAATTGTTTGTTGACCGCCATTTTCAAAATGGCCGCCAAGAAAGGCGGGAAAAATCAACGTTGTCCGATTTCAATGAAATTTGGTTTCCAAATAGGTATTGATGTC
>MJUU01069933.1:0-23525 GCA_002080025.1 Modiolus philippinarum | reverse complement strand
ACTTTATTTTTTCTAAATCCCAAAATCCCGAACTACAATGAAACTTAAAGACTGATGAAATCCCGATTCCCGGTGAATAAATTTCCCGAAATCCCGGGCTTAAATCATAAAAATCCCGAAATCCCGGGCTTGAAAACATCCATTCCCGACATCCCGAAAAAGGTCCCCCCACACACACACACACACATATTGACCAATGAAATTGGACGTTGCAATAACAGTTGGAATTATTTATGGATATCTACACTATTTGTTATGAAAAAAAATCTATTGTATTAGATCATGCAGTTTCTTCAGGCACAAAAATTTCCAGTTTATATTACTATCAGTTTAAAACCATGTGAGTGATAGGTTTCCTCTTAGCTGCTGTTCAGGAGAATTGTTTCACAAAAACAACATAGATTTTTCTGTTTTTCTGCCTTTGTACATTGTATTTGTTTGTTGTTGTATATCCTTGTAATGGTGGAATGATTTGATATCAAGTGTGAAGCTTGGAGATGATGAGTTGTATTGTGTTGCATGTCTATCAGGGTAATGTATTCTATCATGTAATGTTCTGCATTTCTATCCACTGGCGGATCCAGTCCTTGAAAGAAAAGAAGGTTCCAATGTGGTTCAAGATAAAAGAGAGGTTCCAGTAGATTTTTTGTCCATTTTTGCTTAAATTCTGCATGAAATTACAATGTCTTGAGAAAAAGCGAGTTTCTAACCCCTGAACCCCCTCTGTATCTGCCAGTGCTATCTGGCATGACCTTGAATTATTTGAATGAAAATGAATTATAATTTTACTCTTCTTTTTTTTCATAGAACTATTCACGTCAAGATTTGAAGGGATTTTTCAGAAGTATACGTTTAGGCAAAGTACACGAAGTAAGGTAAGGTTCGTTAAAATCTGGTATTGTTATATTGGTTGTTGATGTTAATGGAATCTATAAAGTAGAAATAGAAATAAAGTTGTTTACAACTTAAGGTCCATCCGGAATCAGTTTTCAGATTTTATGTGCATGTTGATTTGATAGATTGAATAGGTCACAATAGTATGCAACTCTCATTAGTCGAGTCAGCTGGATATATAATTTACATCTAATTATTGTCAAGGTAAAGGGGCATGCTTATGTCAACGCTTATATGTGCCGCTGACTCGACCAATGAAAGTGCATACTCTTTTGACCTGTTCAGTCTATCAACTCAACACTCACATCAAATCTTGAAATACAGCTACACCTCCTGTGACCCCTATTAGGGAGCAATACCAAAACTTGATACTATTGCACTAGGATTACCCTACAGAGTAAAAGAAGTAATATGAAAAAGAAAAGAAATGGGGTAAATGTCAAGGAGACAACATCCCATATCCAGGTTAAAATGACCCAAAATAAAGCATCTAGGGGTCACCGTACGGTCTTCAACACAGTGAGGAACCTCACACCATATAGCAAGCCCTAAATGGCCCCAAAAAGGGTAAAAAGTGAATAAATCAATGGAAACAAACCACATCCAATAACCCAAATATCAAGAAACTAAAATTTCATAAGAAGACACGGACAAGCCAGTCACCAACATATTCCTGACTTGGGACAGGCGCAATAAATTGCGGTGGGGTTAAACTCGTTTTCTTGGATCCAAACCCTCCCCCTATGTGTGGTGAATGGCTAAAAAATAAATACACAAAAAGACTCACGGTAAAAATCAAACTAGAAAAAAGTCCAATGAACATGTTAGTTCGAACTTACCATTAGTTTACTGTTTGATTACAGTTCAGTTCTGTTCTCAATGTTACCAGGCTTTGTACCAAAATTACCACTAAATTTCACCAATACTTTATATATAATGTATGTACTGGAACAGAGAAAAATGAGGGAGGTAAACAGGAAAGGCAAAAGATTAATATCACAAGGTATATTTTTGTTACAAGGTTTTTAGGTTTAGAATTAATCTAAATGTATACAAATTGAGAGAATGGCACTAGTATGTCATACTTCTGTGCTCTTTAATAATTCTAGTGCCATTCTCTAAATGTATACAAATTGAGAGAATGGCACTAGAATTATTAAAGAGCATAGAAGTATGACATACCTGGTCAGATCTGTACAAAAATCATAGAATGAGACTAACATGAAAGCTACCATGTGTAAGAAAATGAAAACAAAAAACAAAAAAACAACAGTAAAGGTCCATGGACAAAGAACAAAACCTGCAAGAGTTCACAAATGAAGAAGAAAACAGGACAGCAACAACAACCTGCTCTTTTACATTATGAAATCAACAAAACGACAACCTCCTCTGTTTAATATTAAAACCAAATAAAAAAACTTAGAAGTAGGGTAACATCAAACTATAAATTTAATGCTACAGTTGAACTTTGATGGACTCGAGAACCAAACTCTTTTTCTTGTTCTTTTGTCCAAGTTTAAACACAGTTTGAACGTGATAGCCCCAACACTCCTCTAGCTCGAAATATTTCAGTTGGTCTCTTGGGTATTGGAGCGGTCAATGTTTGACTACACAATTAATTTTAATTTGCATAATGTGTTTATTTTTAGAAAGTATGTAGAAGAGAGAGGGATTTATATTAATACAAAAGATGAATGGGACAATTCACCACTGTAAGTATAATGTACACAAATCTCTGCTTTGTAGGGTTCCACCCAGGGGAGACCATTCCATGTGGGAAGTCGTCCAATGAGAGGACACATTGTCTCTTTACTTTAAGTGTACTAAATTAACAGCCTTACAGAGTGTGCTTTCAAGGGGAATACAGTATTTCTTACTGTTTTTAAGATGTACTCTTACCTTTCCTTTATGAGGTGTGCTATAACAAACCAAAACAGTTTATTTTTTATACGACCGCGTCCGCGTCGGCGTCGGCGTCGGCGTCTGTGGCCAGCATAACTTTGTTTCTAGTGGACGGATCATCTTCAAATTTCAGTATGTGGTTTGTTGGCATAATGGCTATCCCGGGTTTTAATTTCGGGTTTATGGCCCCACCCGTTTCAGAAAAAGGGGCCAANTTATTTTTATCATTGATGTTTTATGCATTTCTATTTCAAAGTTATTTTAAACCACTATCTTTAATATAGAAGTAACTTGCATAAATTTGATGAAACATATAATTTGTTTTTTAGGTATCTGGCCTGTTTATGTGGACATGAAGACACTGTCAAATATCTCCTAGAAAAAGGTATGATGGTTTATTACACATCAAATTATATTATATTTTGATATGAATGACAATTTTAGCTGCTAGAGGGAAACAAACCTTCTGGGTTTACAATTCTGAATAATGTACTCCACTTCAGGTGACATTTTCATCAATCTTTAAACCACATAATTTTTATATCCTTTTTATCTCACCTGACCCCAAGGGTCAGTGTGAGCTATTGCCATCATTTTGCATCCATTGTCCATCTATCATCCATCTGTCTGTTAACTTTTCACATTTTCATGAACTCCTTTTGAAACCACTGAACCAAATTCAACCAAACTTTACAGGAATGATGTATGGAAGGTTGTAAACAAAGATTGCTAATTTGTTCCAATCCGCCAAAAAAACTTGGCCGCCAGCGTGGAATTTATATTTGACATTGGATCCTATGGGAAAAACATAATTTTCATCAACTCCTCTGTAACCATTGAAGCAAATTCAACTAAACTTTAAAGGAATGATGTATGGAAGGTCCTTTACAAAGCTTGCTCATTTCATTCCGATCTGACAAAATCATGGCTGTCAGCACAGAAGATATATTTAACATTGGACCGTATGAGAAAAACATCATTTTCATCAATTCCTCCCAAACCACAGAAGCAAGTTTAACCAAAATTACAGGAATGATGTATGGAATGTCCTTTACAAAGATTGCCTGTTTCCTTCCAAATCGACAAAAAACATGACCACCACACAGAACATCAAAACCTTGCTGTTCAGCATTTTGTCAGGTGAGCAATACAGGCTCAGTCTCTGAGCCTCTAGTTTCCTGGTTTAAGCAGTCACTTTGTATCTGTCGTCTATCATACACTTTTCATTTGAAAATCTTCTCCTGAAACTGCCAGACAAATTTAATCAAACTTAAGATATCATAAATTGATAAAAACATTCTCTAAATTTTATGATAGATACATTGACTTATTAAGAAAATTTGGTTCTACATGCAGGGCTCTTATACATCAGGGCATTTCACATCCAAACTTCTATGGAAATATCATTTACAAAGCGCATAAATTCAAAAATTGTTCTTCCAAACTTATTAATCCATTGCACAAACTTATTCATAAAGGATATAAATACAGCATTGTTGTTAAATCTTGACTTCTGGTTTTTGTTGGCAAAAATATTGATCATCTCCTAAATTCTTTACACCATAACTAAATTTAAACAATTTTTCATATTGGCAGTATTTGGCATTGCACAATATCATGTTCTTCTTCATAATTCATGATGTTGTTATACCAAATCTATTTAGAAGTATTTCAATTGAAATTTCATATGTAAGAAGGCTTGATATCATAGTCAACGGAAATTATGTCCTTAGCTAGCTGTCAGTAATTGCGAGCATTTGTCCGGACAGTACCTGTGTGTATTGTCTTCATGTTTTATGTACTTCATTGTAAGGGTACTCATCTTGATAAGTTGGACTTTTTTCTAGTTTGATTTTTACTGTGAGTCTTTTTGTGTATATTTATTTTTAGCCATTCACCACACATAGGAGGAGGATTTGGATCCAAGAAGTTTAACCCCACCGCAATTTTTGCGCCTGTCCCAAGTCAGGAATATGTTGGTCATTGGCTTGTCCTTGTCTTCTTATAAAATTTTAGTTTCTTGATATTTGGGTTATTGGATGTGGTTTGTTTCCATTGATTTATTCACTTTTTTACCTTTTCGGGGCCATTTAGGGCTTACTATATGGTGTGAGGTTCCTCACTGTGTTGAAGACCATATGGTGACCCCTAGATGTTTTGTTTTTTGTCGTTTTAACCTGGATATGGGATGTTGTCTCCTTGACATTTACCCCATTTCCTTTCTTTTTCATATTTGTCACTATAGTTTTTTGGTGTGAAAATTTGTTTTTCAGGTTTGCGCTTTATCCAAGATACCCAACAGTGTCGATCAATAGCCAATCAAAATCGGGATTACATCTATCATGCAGTATCCACGTGGGTTAGACAGCTGAGCCTGTGATAATCAATACCGGTGGATATTTAACTTTTAAGACTTTAGAGACGTTATTAGAGTTATATCCAGCAATTGTAGTCACTCATATCGTTATGTATCACGATTAACCAGTCCATCGGTTGGGAATATTGAAATTACGGTCCTTTGACCACAAACTTCTAAAAATATTTGGAAAAAAATAAACTCGGAACTCTCGAGGGTTTTCTATACCACCCAGTGACGTAATCAAAGAATTCCAGGATATATTCCTTAACCTATGGAAAGTCCAGAGAATTCCGAAGTTTACATTTGTTTCTTGTCAATGAAGTTGACAATTTTGTGCATCTCAACAAAAAGATTGTCCCCCCAATTGAACGGAAGGTAATCGAATTGGACTCATGACATTCTTTGAAAAGATAAACATCTTTGGAAGTAAACCAGACCAAGTTTTATTTTATGAGGGAAATAACAAAATAAACATGGGTTGAAGCGAGCAGGTGTTGAAGCGATGTCTACATAGTTAGTAAAATTTTCTTATTAGTAACAAGGCCCTGTGGTTGAACACAGCTAACAAACATGCTGGTACTGCTATTCACGAAAGGGGTTACACACAAAAAGGTAATAATTTAAACCACTCCAGTTACTGAATCTGTTGGAGCAAAAACCTATTTAGAAATTGTAATGCTTCACTTTTTTTTTAATTGAAATGCAATGAAAGGAGACAATTTTTATATGTGCATCAAATAAATAATACAGTAAAGTCAAGCCTTCTGAAATGATGTTCCAAATACTTGTGTTTGATCATCTTACTTTTAATTTTGATGACTGTCTGGTCATCATCGCAACACATAAACACAGGAGTTTAAAATCCCAGCAATAAAGTGGTTATGTTACATAAAATGTCTAGAAACCCCACATGGAGCTACATTGTGAAGCTATGGCCCTCAGTTTTCATCGAAGAAAAAAATTCTAGATGTGTTTCCTTAGGAGAAGCAACAATTGTACATGTTGTAAATTGTGTTCATTGGATAATTATAGAAGATAGAACAGTTTTTCATTCCAAAGGAAATAACAGGAAAAGAAATGAAATGCAAGTGAGAAAATCTAAAGACTTGCATATCAATACCAGACTCGGAAACAATGACATAAACATAACTGTAGATCTTTGTTTCTGCCAAAAAAAAAAACTTTCTGTTGATTTTTTTACTGCCCCTACTCTAGTTGCAAACACTATGTATAGTGTAAAGCTGTAAATTTCTTGCTTGCATGCGATCATAAAGCTAGAAAACAGTCATACTGCGTTTTGACGCTTTGATTTTATTGAACCCTATGGGAAAGCATTCACAAATTATCGCCACTGAAACTGCTAGTAAGTTTGAACCAGACTGCCCATATTAATGGGTCAATAAGATATTATTCAAGTTTAGACATATCCTAGATTGCTACCAGATGGGAACAAAGTTTAACAACTCCCTCTACAGAAAAACATTCAGATATCTTCTCTCCTTAAGTTGCTCGACAAAATTCATCTGTCTTTTTCACTCCCATATTAGATGGTTGCTAGTTTAACATTAGTCCTCTGAAAGAAGTTCTGCTCTGATACTTCTGTTATTTAGAACCAAACTAAGTCGCAATGATCCTTAGATTGTCCCTTTCAAAATTGATGTCCAGGGGATTTGCACATCATCCAGGATGTTTACGATGGAAAATTAGTTCAAAAGGAATTGTACCCCATTGAAGCACATTCAAAGATCTTCTAAGATACAACTTAACATAGTCACATTGGTCTTTAGGTGGTTCCTTCAACAATTTTGTCTAACATGTCTACATCATTCAAGATGGCCACCAGTGGGGACATATTTGAAGATTGGACCATATGGTAACACATTCAAACTTCACCTCAGAAACCACTGGGCTAAGTGAACATTGTTACAATAGTTTTTGGATAGTTTCCCTTTAAAACGTATCCTGCAGGTTCATCAAAGATAGCTGCTTCTAGGGAACATAGTTTTACATTGGCCATATAACATAAAGGTCTATTAACATGGTTGGAAATGAGACCTTTTAACATAGAGTTTGACTGTCTATTTCAGCCATTGTCCAGACGAGCAATACAGGCTCTTGAGGATTTCTTGTGGCAGACCTCTAATACGGTATAGCGGGTTATTTTCGCGGGTCAAAAATTTTGCGGATTTGAGTGGGAAATGTGTGCCAAAAATTTTAGCGTTTTAAATTTTTGCGGATTATCAAAGATCCTATATATATCCTAAGAATACATAAAATATTCGCGGAATTTATTTTCACGATTTAAGTCTATCCGCGAAAATACGCGAAAATTAAAACCCTGCGAAAATTACCCGCTATACGGTAACAAGCTCACTGTAGTGATCTTGAGTTGTTAAACTAAGTTTCCACTTTAGAAGTTAAATCTGTGTGTCTCCTTAAACTTTCTATAAACTTGCATCCTTGGAATTTATTCTTTAATACAAAATGATTTAAATTCCATTCGGAATGACATTTTCCTTTTACTATAACTCAGTATTGTTATATTTCAGGTGCCTGTTATGACTCAAACAGTATTGAAAGTCAGCGATGTTTTCTATCATCACTTACACAGGGAATCAGAGATGTGTTGAGGAAATATGAGAGTTCATTGGTTATAGATACTAATCAAAATAATGCGGCTGATTTGAAGTTTGTTGATTATTTAGAAAGGTAAAGAATATATAGATTACACCTCAAGATCCTGTTCATTACCATATTTTATCTACTAGAGATAGTTAAATTTAAAAATTTTAATTGCGAGGCTTGCAGAGCTTTTAAAATTTTTAAATTTAACTATCGAGAGTGGATGAAATATGGTAATAATCAGGATAAAGTGGTGTTATAATTTTCTCTAATGATAAATGATAAACACTGAGAATTGTATTCTGAATAGATTTGGCAGGAAGTAGCACAGGCGTTATTCAACATACGTTGAATGTGAAAATTTATCCAACAGGTCAGATCCGGTTTAAACTTCATATCATTAGAGAATTTCTTACAAACTTTTTGATTGAATTTACTATAAATTAAAATAATTCAAATGAGTTGTTGTCCATTCATGTTGTAAAACTTTTGCACAGTGAACCAGATGTAGATTGAAATGAATATTTCATTAATTGTTATCCTTCACCAAAGAAAGGGAGGGGATATAGCTTTTTAGCCAATTTGCCTGTTCATCTATTGTCCATCAAAAAGTTTAAAATCTGTGTTTCTTTTTTTATGTGTGAATGAGCTGTTCATGCATCTTGAATTGAAAATGAGATTGGTATGGAAAGTAATTTTCATATGTGAGTGACTTGGCTTAACATTTGTGTCAAGGTCAAAATCTGAGATACCAGAGCATGTTCAGGAATGACATTTTGTAGGTAGATGTGCCTAGAAAAGTCACAATGTTCCTGATAATGTTATGTAATCTTTACCTATACTGTGGAAGTACTTTTATTCGTGGACACCAATTTTCGTGGTTTTCATAAAAATTACTTTTTCGTAGGCACTTAAATTCGTGGTTTTGAATTCCTTGCATTAAAACTCAAAAGAAGAGATGCAGTTTGTTGGGAACTTAATTTCGTGATTTTAGCGAACCACGAAATCCACGAAAATTGGAACCCCATGAACAATAGTACTTTCTCAGTATTTCATGTTTTAGTGGCTCATTTTAAAGTTTGTATTAAACTTCAGATCTAAAGTACTGGAATAAGGATAGTTAATGCTTTATTGCAACACTTGCGACTCCCTTGTGACTGATGTTTCCAGATGATGCACTTTTGCAATACTTGCTGTTCCCAGGTGATGCAGTACTGCAATAGTGGCTATTCCCAGGTGATGCACTATTGCAATACTTGCTGTCCAAGCTGATACATTAGTGCAATACTTACCATTTTAAGATGGTGCACTATTGCAACATTTTTGGCTATTAGACCCAGGTGATGCTGTTACATATTAATGCTCTTTTGAAATACAGACAGGCTGGCTGCTCCTAGATGAGTCACTATTGGAACACTGAGGAATCTGAACAGATCTTATTGTGATCCATGAAAAGGCCTTTTTTGGAGTGATTCATTTTAAAAAATACCCTTTAAAATAGACATGATACATGATTTGACAGATTTCTATTAAAACTAAACCACTGAAACATGATAAAAGACTTTACAAATTTAGAAGCTAAATTTTGTGAAAAGAGGACCCTTCAGAAACCTCAATACTAGCTATTCAAGGGTGATATGCCATGGCAATGTTCACTGTTTCCAGATGATGCACTTATTGCAACACATACATTCCCAAGTTAAACAATAATGCATCATTGCCTTGAAAGGATTCATTATCACTAATAATACATTGTACATATTAGGTTATATGACAAAGTTCCTGATCAGGATATTGGGCTTATTGTAAAGGGACAGCTATACCCAGCCCATAGATGTATTCTGTCAATCAGATGTCCATATTTTGCTGAGAGGTTAAAGGAGTGTGGAGAGATGCTGCACTTGTCAGAGAAACAGGTCAGTCTGTAGCTTTGTATTTTAAATGTAAATGCGGGTATTCTGTGTAAGACATACCAAAGAAGATTGATTGCTATGAAATATTTTCTTGTGGAAAAATTCAAAATCAAAGATTAGTCTGAAAGGTGTGTAAAAATGATGAACAAGTGACAGACATAATACATGTGAAAATATGAAAAAGTAAAATTTGAAATATTCACTTTGTGATAGGAAACCTGAAAACTTTTTAAAAAAATCAAATTATTGTGGGAAAGGGATATGCCTTTTCAGACTTCCTCAGAGGTACTGATTAAATATTGCATAAAGTATTTCCAAACATAACACATATAAATGAATTTATGGATTTTTGGTAACACTAATTTACTCCATGTTTTTTCTCTCTTTTTCTCCTGCACTCCACTTGAGTCAAAATAGTAACGAACATTTGTGGAACAGATATTGATCTACAGTCCATATTCAATACTTCAAACGTAAGGAATGATGACTTAACCCTCAGTTCCCTGTTATTCCTATGAGGGTTACGACTTGATCCCATTTATTGAGCAACCCCAGTTTGATTCAATCTTGGTTGCTGCCCAAAATTTTGAAGGGAGATAATTGTCTTTGAATATTTTCTGGAAAAAAGGGGGATGGAACCTTGTCAGCGCATGTCCTCTTAAACATCTGCTTGGATTTTGATGAAATGTTGCACAGTTATAAGCAAACATTTGTACCAACTAAATATGTGAATGAATTAATTTGGTGGCTGCCCAAATTTTAAATGGGGGATAACTCGTCTTTGAATATTCACTGGAAAAAAAGGGACCCAATCTTTTGAGGGCATGTCCTCTTAAACTTCTGCTTGGATTTTGATGAAATGTTACACAGTTGTAGCTTACATTTGTACCACCTAAAGATGTGCATGAAGTAATTTGGTTGCCGCCCAAATTTTAAATGGGGGATAAATCGTCTTTGAATATTTTCTTGAAAAAAAGGATGGAAACTTGTCAGCACATGTCCTCTTAAATGGCTGCTTGGATTTTGATGAAATGTTACACATTTGTAGCATACCACCTGATGATGTGCATGAGGTAATATGGTTGTTGCCCAAATTTTAAAGGGGAGATAATTCTTCTTTGAATATTTTTATACGACCGCAAAAATTTTGCGGTCGTATTATGTCATGGCGCAGTTGTCGGCGTCGGTGTGGACGTCTGTGGCCAGCATAACTTTGTTTCTAGTGGACGGATCATCTTCAAATTTCAGTATGTGGTTTCTTGGCATAATGGCTATCCCGGGTTTTAATTTCGGGTTTATGGCCCCAACCGTTTCAGAAAAAGGGGCCAAAAAGGGGTAAAATTGGGTGTTTTTGTGTCTGTGGACAGCATAACTTTGGTTCCAGTGAACAGATCATTTTCAAATTTTAGTATGATGTTTCTTGGCACATGCTTTAGCCCAGGCTATAATTTTATGTTCCTGGCCCGGACGGTTTTAGAAAAAGGGGCCAAAAGGGGTTAAATTGGTTGTTTTCACATATTTGACTGTAGAATCTTTATTATTTATCGGATTTTGATGGGGTTTCTTTCAGTAAACTCCTAAGAAAATTTCCAATCTGGTGTATTCCAACGGATTTCACGTGGCATGTACCGTTCACGAGATAAATGGGGCCCAAAAGGGGCGAATTTCAAAAATTTCATTTTTTTATTTTTAGTCCGATTTTCATGCAATTTGTTCCAAAGGATTCCTAATGAAAAATTATCATAGCGCTCTACTTTTAGATTTTTGGTAACTTGTTTCCTTACCCAGCTATGAGGGGCCGAAGGGGGCCAAAATCGTAAATTTACAGATAACCAAAAAATTTATTTTTCATCGGATTTCGATGGGATTTTTTTTTGGATTCCTCTTTATGTAAGCTTTCAGTTATATGTCAGCGGATTTGGTGTAGCTCTTACCGTTTCCGAGCTATGAGGGGCCGAAGGGAGCCAAAATCATAAATTTACAGATAACCTAAAAACTTTATTTTTCGTTGGATTTCGATGGGATTTTTTTCTTTGGATTCTACTTGATGTAAGCTTTCAGTAGTATTTAACGGATTGGGCGTAGCTCTTGCCGTTCCCGAGCTATGAGGGGCCGAAGGGGGCCAAAATCGTAAATTTACAGATTACCTTAAATTTTTATTTTTCATCGCATTTCGATGGGATTTTTTTCTTTTGATTCCTCTTGATATAAGCTTTCAGCATCATGTCAATGGATTGGGCTTAGCTCTAACCGTTTCTGAGCTATAGAGGGTCAAAGAGGAATCATAAGGAGTCATAAGGGCTAATTTTTATTTTCCCTAGTTTGTGTCCAGCTAAATACTCGGTCAATCTCCTTATTGCGTCCATCTAATTATTGTGTCAAGCTCTTTCCTATGTCCATAATCACTTTAAATTACACTTTTTCAAATTTCAGTGGACGACATGCTGCGGTCGTATCATGCTGCGCTCGGCGTAGCCCTTTATTTTGAAAAAGGGGAGTAATGTTTTATGAGCATGTCCTCTTAAACGGCTGCTTGGATTTGGATGGAATGTCAAAAACATGTAGTATGTCATGCACCTGAATATATTTAAAAGTTATATGGTTGCTTCCAGTAATTTTAAGGGGAGATAATTTGTCTTTGAATATTTTCTGGAAAAAAAGGATGGTCAACCTTGTCAGCACATTTTCTCTAAAATTTGTGCTTGGTTTTCGATGAAATGTTACACAAATGAAATATTTCATTTGAAGATGTGCACGAAGTAATATGGTTGCTGCTCAAAATTTTAAAGAGGAGATAATTAAACATTGTATATTTTCTGGAAAAATGGGGAAGGTATATCAATGTGTCCAAACTTGTATTGTGCACACAATTGTACTGTATCCACACCTGTATTTTGTCCACAAACATGTAAATTTGTAATCGCCATATTGATTCAGGGTTCAGTAAGCAGGGGGTATAACTGCCTGCCATTCTGCAACAGCTCTTAGGTATGTGTTAATTCTGTTGTGACAGTAATGGGATCAAGTTGTAACCGTCAAATGAACGGCAGTAAACTGAGGGTTACATTATAATATTTTTTCAAATGTTAGCAGTTCAAAGGTAACAGTGTTTTTAATTTTCACAAAGGGTCTGTTAGCCTTGTTCAGATTTGAAACTTTCATGTCTTTTTGACAAGAAAAAATGACATTATAATAAAAAAATTGAACATCATGTTTTGGTGAGTAGCATTTTCTAAATTGCTTTATATAGTGAACCATAAGTGACACATAACAAGACATACAGACCTTACATGGTAATTTACTTAGGTATATACTAAAATATAATTTTTTTTATTATAAACTTTAGACTTTCTAACAAACTCTTGACAAAAGTATGTGTTAAAAGGGGAGATTTTGTTTTGTATGGAAATAGAAGAAATTTGTTGTATGTATTATCTTTTTATTTTTATTTTGATAGTTTATACAAGAAACTTTTGGACCAATGCTTCAGTTTATATATACAGGTAAGTGTGATTGTTAAATAATAGTCTGTTTGTAGACAATTTTTGTCCAGAGGTGATCTCAGGCCCTCCTCAGAATGTCTTTTTTCAAATTTTGTCAGACTGATAAGTACCACATAACTGATGCATCTCATATTTTCAGATTGATTCATCAAGTTATGGCTACACTGATATCTGTGCCTAAGTATTCATATGGAAAAATGTTCGTCTTGGGCTAATGTGGCAACCTCTTTAGAATTTCTTTATCGAATTGAATCAGAATTGTACTTAACATTTCAATTTGTGCACCTGTAATTTTCAAATTGCATTTCATAAACTATTTTTTATTTGTTTTTAAATTATCAATAAATACATGTTCAACAAAATTTTTGATCACCAAGATACTTTTATTTCTTAATTAAAATGTGTAGAATTGAAACATTCAGCTAATTTCTCTAAGTTTTTGGTTTAGGTATGAGACCACTATTTGAATTTTGTTGTCCTTTCATTAAGTGTATTTGTTCTAAATTTTTTTTGCTTTCTTCGGTTGTTTTGGTAAGGTTTTTGGGCTTGATTGAAAGAAGGGACATTATAGAAATTTATAAAAAAAATAATATGAGAATTTTAAGTTCAAGGATTGATTTGGTCAAGTGCAAAAAGGTGAAATTTCATGTTTTTGGAAGACTTATGGTTTTATCACTTATGGTATACATGTTTGAAGTTGAATTTAAAAAATCCCACCTAGATTTCTCATAACTTTAATATTCTTTTACTTTAAGATCATACTTTGGTATCCTAAAGGGGATGGGGGTGGGGAGATGTAGGGGTTTGTGTATGATGTTCGAAAAATAAAAAATGATAAAAAATGGCCTTTTATAAAGTATGAACTCAAAATGGCATATGTACTTTGTATGAATGTATGTGAAATATTAAAGGTCTTGTATGATGTACGAAAATTAAAATGGTCATGTACCTTGTACAAAAATAAATCTTTACAACCCTCTTCTTTGAGCATGCCAAATCTCATCTGGTTTGAGGTAACGCAATTTTTTTCATCTCGAATTTTTTTATAAAGAACAAAGAGGGGAAATTAATGGTGGTTTCAAACCTAGTATTACTTCTTAAATAATTTTAGACATTATTATAGCCCCGCTCCGAAGGAGGGGGATATACTGTTTTACCTCTGTCCGTCCGTAATTCCATCTGTCCTTCACACATATTTTCGTCGCATTTTTCTCAGCAACTAAACATGACAGCCACTTGATATTTGGTATGGTGCATCAGTATGTGGTCCTATACTGTGCCTCCCCTTTTTAGCCATATCAGACCACCACTTCCTGTTTACCGACTTTGTGCCTTTTATACTTTCATTTTCAAAATTGTGGCTTTTTTGTCGCATTTTCTCAGCAACTACACATGACAGCCACATGATATTTGGTATGGTGCATCAGTATGGGGTCCTATACTGCACCTCTCCTTTTCGGCAATATTTAATCACACTTCCTGTTTACCGACTTTGTGCCTTTTTCAATCACCTGGCTAATGCCAGGGTGAGTTTTTGTTATCACTTTACGTCTGTCGTCTGTCTGTCCGGCATAAACTTTTTAAAAAAAATTTTTTATTTGTTTTTAAATAGTCAGGATTTTACAACAATCCAATAATCACCACCTGACTAGGGTGTATTGGAGTTTTTACATTCATACAAATAACATATCAAAATTATGCATAAAAATTATATCATTTATTTAATAATAACTTATTTTAACTAAATGATCCTTTTCACTCCATACATACCAAATAATCAACACTAATATTCCCTCTCTTTTAATATTCTCTTCTTGTCTTCCTACAACTACACTCTTTTCAAATAAAGCAACAGCATTCATACTCACTCTCTATTTCATACTCACAGTAAATAGATAAATATGCTCCTATATTAAAGTGTAATATAATGACTATCAGTTGTAAATTAAAATAAAATATAATTACAAGGAGCCCAAAATGTTTGGGTCTTATCTAATATATTTGTTTTTCCACCATTATATATATCTAAGCTTTTATAATATGAAACAATCTGTTTCAAACCATTTATATTTGGAATAGATTCATTAAGTTTACATTTGTAGATATAGTTTTTTGCAATAATAAGAAGCAAATTCAATACCCGGATTCAATAATGCCGAATATTTCACATAACCAAGCAGAAATTTTTTCTTCTCCATATTAATATCTGGAAATGCTCTTTGAAGTCTGGAGAAAAATTCTATTAATAAAGACTGTGTATGGCAACATTCATAAAAACATGTTCAATAGTCTCATCATAACATTTACAAAAAAATCATAGTTTTGAAGTTTTCAGTTAAATCTTATATAAAAACAAATTTGTTGGCAAAATTCTATGCAACAATTTGTATTGAAAAGTTTTCAAATAAGAATTTTTACAACTTTTTTGTAAGGTAAGAAAAAACTGCTCCTTTCGAAACTTTCCATATTAATGTTTTGGTGCCATGTATTAATTTTATGACGTGGTAAAACAAAAAGACCTTTTATTAAATCTTGATACAGATACTTAATATTCTTACTACACTGTAGCTTTGTCATAAATTTATTACATACTCTGAAATTTTCAAGATCATGTTTTGTTAAAGTCTGTAGCCCTTCCCTCAATTTATTTTTTAAAAGTGACAGAATGCTGGATACAAGACTAGTATTTCAGGAAGTTTTTAGTATTACACAAATGACTTATATAATCAAATGTGTAAAATGTTTTTGTATCACTATCTATCAAATCAATCAAATTTTCAATACCTTTTGTTTTCCAATTATGAAAATACTGAAAATCTTCAAAAGGTACAAAATTTTAAATATCAAGGCTTAAGATGTCGTGAACATTTAGATTTACTAAAGGTTTAGCATCATATAAGCCTCTTATTACATCTTTCCAGAATGGATTACTTATTTTTTCAATAACATCCATTAGTTTTTTTTTTCTCAAGATTAATATCCTCAGACCTCCAAGTTCTATAAATTGATTTTTTGCAATTACTTGCCAAACTCCAAATTCATTTGTTAAAAGTCTCTTTACCCAACCCATTTTCAAGTATTTACAAAAAGATTCAAGCATTTTTAATCCCCCATCACAAAAATTTCCAATCAATGTGTTTCTCTTGATATTTCTGTTTTTCTGTCCCAAATAAAATTATAAAATAACTGATTCAATTCATTCATCATACCTGTATTCAGATTTGGTAAAGATGTAAGTAAATGAATAATTTTAGGAAGTGCTAAAGACTTGACAACAGTAATTTTCCCTATGCTGCCAACTTCTTAAGAGCTTACTCATATCAAGAATTTTTTGCTTAAAATTTATATCGACCATAGTTTCCATACAAAGAGAAAAATTGATACCTAAAAGCTTAAAATTAGAATGAGACCAATGCAACTGTTGTTCTGCACACAAAATTTGGTCAGAATATTTTTGCTACCTATCCATATTGCACTTGTTTAAGATTTATTCATTTTCAATCCTGATACAAGATAAAACTCTTCAAATGTTTTTAAGAGATTCATGAAGTGATATTTCAGAACCATCTAATGTTAAAAAAGTATCGTCAGCATACTGACTTACCAGTGATTCACAATTATTTATAACAATTCCATTTATTCTCTGGTTTGCTTTGAGTTTTATTGATAAAAGTTCAACACCTATTATAAAGAGATAAGGTGATAATGGATCACCCTGACAGCAGCCTCTCTGCAGATCAAAGAAAGAAGACAAATATCCATTATTTATGACACAACTTTTTGCCTCCCTATATAATGTTTGAAACCAACGACAAACGGAGGGCCCAAAATTAAAACTCTTCAATGCATTTATAATAAAACTAAACTCAACAGAGTCGAATGCTTTTTCAAAGTCAATAAGTAATAATAAACCTTCCAAATTGTGTTCCTCTAAGTAATGCATAGTATCATAAAGAAGTCTAGTATTTTCTCCAATAAATTGTCCTTTGATAAAACCCTTCTGAGTATCACTAATTATATTTGGCAGTATATTTTTCAAACTATTAGCAATAGCTGCAGAAGAATTTTCATATCAACATTCATAAGACTGATTGGACGCCAGTTTGCTAGATATCTCCTATCGTTTCCTTCTTTTGGAATACAAGTAATTACACTCTGATATTGAAATGCTGAAAAATCCCCATTTTCATAGCCGTATTTCAATGATAGAAAGACAAAAACACCCAAATCTCTCAAAAAAAACTTGTTAAAATCAGTAGTAAAGCCATCAGAGCCTGGACTTTTACCATTTATCATATTTTTTAAAGCTTCCCCACATTCCTTATAAGTCAAATTACCCTCACAAGAATCCTTCATTTCCTCTGATAGTTTAACATCATGTTGAAAAAATGAGCTATTTTGCAGTTCAGTACTATCTTTTAGATTTCTTGATGTATATAAATTTTCATAAAAGTTTCTTTGCTCATTCAAAATATCGCTAACTTTTGACAAATGATTCCCGCTGTCATCTATAAGTTCAGACAGAGTTTTTGATAAGAAATTTCGTTTTTCTAAACTACAGAAAAATTTGGAGCATTTTTCTCCATTCTCATACCTATCAGCTTTACACCTCAGCAAAATACCATCTACAATTTTTTTTTTTTCTATTCTTAATTTGTTCCATCTTTTTGTCATTTAATTTATTCTTAATATCCACAGTAGGGTTTACATAAAAGTCGTTTTCTAAAAAGTTAATTTCCTCTTCAAGTTTCTTCATTTCAGCCTTCTCCTTTTTAGACTTATTAATGCAATAGGAGATGGTGAACTACGTATTTTCATTTTCAAAATTTCAAAAAACATTTGATCATTGCAGGAAAACTCAATGTTCAGTAAGTCATTAATATCTCCTGCTGTATGATATTCTGATACAGTACTCTGAATTGTTTCTTTTATTAAAGCAACATATTCAGAATCTTGTAACAACTGAGCATTTAATTTCCAATAACCCTTTCCATGTTTTGCTAAAGACACAGCAAAAGTAAAAATTATTGCAGAATGATCCGGCATAAACTTTTCATTCAAAGATCTTCTCTGAAACTACTGGGCCAGTTGGAACCAAACTTGGCCACAATAGTCCTTGGGTGATCCCTTACAAAAAAGCAGTTTTTCAGGTCTGCCCAAAATCCAAGATGGCTGCCAGCAGGAAACATAGTTTTAACATTGGACCCTATGGGAAAATTACACCTTCAAAGATCTTCTTCTCTGATATTATTAAGCCAATTGGCACCAAACTTTGCCAAAATAGCCTTCTGGTGGTCCCTTACAAAAAAGATGTTTTTCAGGGACATGCGATATCCAAGATGGTGGTCAGCGGGGAACATAGTTTAAACATTTGACCTTATAGTAAAAGACATTCAAAGATCTTCTCCTATGAAACTACTGGGCCAATTGGAACCAAACATGGCCACAATAGTCTTTGGTTGGTCCTTTACAAAAAAGGTGTTTTTCAGGTCCAAGCAATATTCAAGATAGCTACCAGTGGGAAACATTACATAGTTTTAACATTGGACCCTATGGGATAACATATTCAAAGATCTCCTCATTTCAAACCATTGAGCCAATTACAACTTAACTTTGCCACAATATCTCTTTGGTCATCCAAGATGTTTATTCATGTTCCCACCATATTCAACATGGATATCAGCTATGAGGTGCCGTTTTACTATTTATTCCTTATTTTTTGATATCAAAAAATATTTTCTGATATCAAAAAATCCTAATTTTGATATAAAAAAATCGATTTTCTGATATCAAAAAATGATTTTCTGATATCAAAAAATCGACTTTCTGATATCAGAAAATCACTTCTATTTTTGATATCAGAAATTCGATATTATGATATCTAAAAATTATTTTTTGATATCAGAAAATATTTTTTGATATCAAATAATCAAATTTCTGATATCAAAAAATAAAAGTGATTTTTCTGATATCAGAAATTCAATTTTTTGATATCAGAAATTACATTTTTGATATCAGAAAAAAGATTTTTTGATATCAGAAAATCAATTTTTTGATATCAAAAATTTCGATTTTTTGATATCAGAAAATAATTTTTGATATTAAAAAATGTATTTCCTGATATCAAGAAATTGATTTTCTGATATCAAAAATCGATTTCCTGATATCAAATAATCAAATTTCTGATATCAGAAAATCATTTCTATTTTTTGATATCAGAAATTTGATTTTTTGATATCAAAAAATATTTTCTGATATCAAGAAATAATTTTTTGATATCAAAAAATCGAATTCTTGATATCAAAAAATCAAATTTTTTGATATCAGAAATTTGATTTTTTGATATCACAAATTTTATTTTTTTTTATATCACAAATTCGATTTTTTGATATCAGAAAATCAAATTTTTGATATCAAAAAATATTTTTTGATAGTAAGAAATCTGAATTTCTGATATCAAAAAATCGATTTTCTGATATCAAACAATGAATTTCTGATATCAGAAAATAGTTTTGATTTTTTGATATCAAAAAGAATTTAATTTCTGATATCAGAAATTCCATTTTTTGATATCAGAAAATAGATTTTTTGATATCAGAAAATGGATTATTTGATATCAGAAAATCAATTTTTTGATATAAAAAAATCAGATTTATGTTATCAGAAAATATTTTTTGATATCAGAAAATGATATCAGAAAATGATTTATGATATCAAAAAATAATTTTTGATATCAGTAAATCGATTTTTTGATATCAGAAAATGAGGAATAAATAGCAAAATGGCGCCTCATAATCAGCAGGGATTTTAGGTTTAACATTGGACCCTACAGGAAAACACATTCAAAGATCTGCCCCTCTGAAACTACTGAGCCAATGGAACCAAACTTGGTAAAAATAGTCGTTATGTGGATCCCTGAAGAGAAACAAAAGGTTTGTTTGTTTTTTTTTTCAGGTTCCCACTTTATCCAAGATGGCTGCCAGCAGGGAACATTGTTTAACATTGGACCCCATGGGGAACACTAACAGACGTCTTCTCCCCTTAAACTAATTGGGCATATGGGAACTTAGTTTAATTATATACATGTATATGGGCTCTTTAACATTAAATGTCCATGTTAATCAAGGACCAAGTGACTCGATACAGGCTCTTGAGAGCCTCTTGTTTACTTTCATTTTCAAAATTGTGACTTTTTCGTTGCATTTTTCTCAGCAACTGCACATGACAGCCACTTGATATTTGGTACATCAGTATGGAGTCCTATACGTCACCTGCCCTTTTTTGGTCATATCAAAGCACCACTTCCTGTTACCAACTTTGTGCCTTTTAACTGTAATATTCCAAATTCTGACTTTTTCGTTGCATTTTTCTAAGAAACTGCACATGACATATACTTGATATTTGGCATGGAGCTTCTTTTTAGGTTACTATACTGAATCTCCCTTTTTCAGCCATATTGCTGTTTAAAGACTTTGTGATTTTTTTTTTATTTTCATTTTCAAGTTGAACTTTTCCGTTACACTTTTCTCAGCAACCACACATCCATCTGTGTAAATGCTTTATTGTGTCCACACTTGTATTTTCCACACCTGTATTGTGTCCACACACCTTACTTTGGCACTTACCATATTGATTCAGGGTTAAATGAGCAGGGGTATAACTGGCTGCCATTGGGTGACAGCTCTTGTTAAAACTTGGAGTGTATCAGCAGATTATTCTGGCTTCTTGATTTGTTAATATTTATTTGTAACAGGGAGACTAGATGTTGAGAAGAAGTATAAACAAAAATTGATAGAATTAGCCAGATTTTTACAGTTTGACAGTCTTGCAGAAAGATTAGAAAAAGGTATGTTAATATGCTTATAATACAATCGAACCTGGATGGCTCGAACACACAAGGGACCGATGAAAACATTTCTAGCTAGATGGGTGTTGGAGTTGTCAAGATAGAATTACCTGTAAACTTTGAGGAAGTGACAATGAAAAGGGTTTGAGATATTCTTGGCATTTGAGCTATTGCAGTTTGAGCCATCGAAGTTCACCTGTATTTATAAATTTAAAATTTCCTTCCTTAAGGGCATATCCAGCAGTTTCTTGCTATATTGTCATTTTCATAATTTTTTAGATATGTTGTTAAACAAGTGCCGAAGATTCCAAAAATGACAAGAAAATATTGAGTCGCCGATCTTGTTTCCATGGAAATCGACCTTAAACATCGACCATTTTTGCGTTTTTTTTTAAGAAAAATTAAGTTCTAGTTTTAAAATTAATTGAGAAGGTATTTTTAATCTTCTTGGTACCAGATCAACAGAAAAACAAAGTTAAAGTTTTAAGGATTTACAGAAAAATTGATTTGATTAAAGAAATTATGTTATATTTTACTAAATTAAAGAGTATGTAGCACATATTACGGAAAAAGTTGCAAAAAATGTGGAATTACACAGCCAACTTTACAATATTTTAAAGACTTCTCATATTGTCGATTTTATGAAATTCTGATATTGAGTTCTTCTAAAAATAAGCTACTCAAAAATGGCAAAAGCAATATAGGTCACCGAGTTAGTTTAAGAGTTAATCATAAAAATATGCAACTTTTAACAAATCTCCCGTCGGTAACCCACAAAAAGTCCACCAAATTGGAAGGCACAAATTACCTTTCCTTAAAAACAATGGGAATTACTTTGTGACCTTACAGTTATCAGCGTCATATTCCTGGGAAAAACTGCATTTTTCTGTGTTTTCTATTATCTCCTCTGAAACTATTGATATGCCCTTAAAGGGGCTAGACTACAAGAGTGGATTTTTCACTGCAACAAAATTTTTCAGTAATTTATGTGTTCAGTGATCATTGTCCATGCTCTCCTAGAAAACTTGTTGAATTTCATCTTTAACTTCAGTGTGTATTGAAATATTCAGATTTGAAGGAATATAAGTGTAAAATTATAAAAGGTTTTCCAAAAGAATGAATATCACAAAGTTGAGTGACTGATACATGCAATGAATGTTAAATCAGATCTTATGAAGGGATGTCATACATTTAAAATTTTATGTTTCAGATAAAGGCCTCCTTATGATACGAGACCAAAAGTTTATACAGGATTTGAAGTCTGATTTTGAGTATTTTGTGTCGTCTGCCATCCCACCTTCTATGGTAAGTAAATTGTATTTTATAAAAAAAAAAAAAAATATGAAGATAACATTTGCTTACATGATGTGAAAATATGAAAATTAATTTGTACAACTTTTTATAGATACCTCCTAATCCAGTAAAACTTTCTACTGTTGAAATTCAACATTTATCAAATATACAATTACAATCTTTATTATAGATACCTCCTAATCCAGTGGAATCTTCTACTGTTGAAAAGTCAACATTTTCTGATGTGGTGTTTGATGTAGAGGGACATCAATTCAAATGTCATAAGGTAGGTGTATAGTATATGTGAATAATACTACATATGTTGCTTAGTTATAATGTACAGAACTTTATACCCCCATGCGACTCATGAAGGATATATTGGAAAACACATGTCTGTCAATATGTCCATCATTCCTGTTATATGCTGTCCCTTCTTCCATCTGTTATTCCATCCAGTATTTTTTGTCATTAAAATCTGTCTAAGGGATTTATTATAGCCCGCTTTAGCGGGCGGTTTAAAGTGGTCATTGTGTCTGTTTGTTCGTTTGTCTTTCTGATTGTTATTCTGTCCGCCATAGGGGTATCCACTTTGTGAAGACAACTCCTCCTAGACCACTCGGTGAAATTAAATGAAACTTTCACAGAATGTTCAGTACATATTGCCATTGTGCATTAGTTATTTAAAAATTTGATTTGACATAATTTTTTTGTTTTTGTTGGCATAAATGGGGGTGTGCTTGGCACAAAAATGCATGTCATTTCATGTTTTAAATTATTTTCAATCTTTGACCTACATCATTCTATTCTTCCAATATGTATAGTGTCCAATTCTTGTAATTCTAGAATTTTAATTCAGTTGTACACTCTGAAAAATAGGAATTGTAAATTCAGTAATTCTGGTACTACATGTACCAGACTTGTACATTTTGTAACAACTCTTGTATGATTGAATAATTCAGTTGTCCATTTAACAGTTAAAAAGTTCTGTATTGAAGAGTTTAAATTTTTGGTAAATTTTAATATTGTACATTTTAATGATTCAGGTACAACCACTTAAGTAGGCTCACTCGTCACATTTTTATACGACCGCAAAAATTTTTGCGGTCGTATAATGGTATGGTGCTGTCGTCGTTGTCGGCGTCATTGTCATTGTCGTTGTCGTTGTCGTCGTCGTCGTCTGTAGACACTTTAGT
>MJUU01069932.1:18997-38223 GCA_002080025.1 Modiolus philippinarum | reverse complement strand
ATAAAAAACATGGCCGCCAGAACGGAACATAGTATAACATTGGCCCTATGGGAAATTCACATTTTCATCTTCTCCTCTGAAACCACCAAAGCAAATTCAACTAAACTTTACAGGAATGATGTATGGAAGGTCCTTAATGAAGATTGCTCATTTCATTCCAATCCAATAAAAAACATGGCCACCAGCGCGGAACTTAGGTTTAACATTGGACCCTATGGGAAAATTCACATTTTCTTCTTCTGCTCCGAAACCGCTGAAGCAAATTCAACCAGACTTTACAAGAATGATGAACTGAAGGTCCTTAACAAAGATTGCTCATTTTGTTCGGATCCAATTAAAAACATGGCTGCCAGCACAGAACATAGTTTATTTTCTCTCTATGGGAAATTCACATAAAAAAACGAGGCCACCATGCATAACATCGAAAACCCTGCTTCAGCATTTTGTCAGGTGAGCGATTCAGGCTCAGTGTCTGAGCCTCTAGTTTTCCCTAGTTTGTGTCCAGCTAATTTCTGGGTCAATCTCCTTATTGCGTCCTTCTAATTATTGTGTCAAGCTCTTTCGTTTGTCCATACTCGCTTTAAATTACACTTTTT
This sequence comes from Modiolus philippinarum, assembly GCA_002080025.1. Classification (NCBI taxonomy): domain Eukaryota; kingdom Metazoa; phylum Mollusca; class Bivalvia; order Mytilida; family Modiolidae; genus Modiolus; species Modiolus philippinarum. The sequence continues at coordinate 37,627 of MJUU01069932.1, read as the reverse complement.
CAGATTTCAGTGGACGACATGCTGCGGTCGTATCATGCTGCGCTCGGCGTAGCCCTTTATATTAATTTGCCCCAATGAAGTTGAGGACCACTTGAGTACACCCTATGTATGTGTCTGTGTCCTTATCCTCATTTATGTGTATATCTTAGTAACTATGCAGGGTAGGGTCATCAAACTTTGCATGCAGGTGCATTTTGGGTTGATTCACAGCCTCAAAGAAATAAGTCTCTATAACCTATATTTTCTGCTTGAGAAGCTAACATTCAAGTTATATCTCTTTTAACTATACATGGTAGGATATCCAACCTGGAACATGCATGGATCTGTAATGGTAGGTTTGCATGCAGGCAAAATTAGATCAATCTGATACCTATGATACAAATGATAGGATCATGTACCATATGTATCTGGGATATTGAAATAAACTCAATTACTGTATTTAGTAGACTCATTTTACCATGTTTATGCATGGTGAATGAAAGGAAATGGAGTAAATGCAAATGAGACAGTCTCTACAAAAACAAGCAAAGGAACAACACTTTTATTGTTGTTCTACATCTTGAAGTCACCATGAGGCCTTCAACAATGAGCTTTGCTCATAGTAAGTTCAAGATGGCTCCTTGCACCAATTTTGAATGGAATTCTTGCTAATTGATGAACAACGCTACATCCATGTCTTTCCTTTTCATGGATACGGGATTGTCATTAAACATTAATTAAACTGGGAAAGTGCTCGTACAATCACTGTCAACCGTTGCACAACAAAAGCACAGTGTCTTAAGCTTGTGGATGATTACAACATTTAGACAAACACAGGGCACTGATCAAGTCGATTGTAAGAAAACTTGGCATTACATTAAAGTGAGCTGTAAGCACTTTAAACAGGTGGTCAGAGTTACATTTTGAGATTACATACAAAAATAAATGCCAAAATTTGAAAGTATGATAGTATTTCCATATGAGAAATTCTCTCACAAAAAGTACACCATAACTGAAATTTATAGAGCGCATATTGCATCTTTGATGGAGGGTCAACATTTCCGGCAAAATTGGGTTAATATGACCATGTGCCATAATGAGGTGAACTTAGTAATGGTTTTCAATATCATGATAGTGTGTTCTTTTCTATATATCCCTTGCCCAACAAAGTTGCTGAGGGGATGGAGCGTTTTGTCTGTCCATAGGTGTGTCATGCCGTCCATTCATCCGTAACAAAGTTAAAGTCCATATACCCAGGTAACTGTTGTAATATAAGTCATGGATGAATTAGCTTTTGTCCATAGATGCGTCATTGATAGTTCCTTATGTTGGTATAAAATTTGGGTTACCTTGACCTACATTTTATGCATGAGTGACTCAGGTTAAAGTTTTTGTTAAAGCCCAGATCTGAGATCTCAGGTTTATGTTTGTCTTTGGTTTACAATACCAATATACACTTTCAGGGATGCTGCTGATTGTTTTTTAGTCTAAAACTGACTTATTTGAACAAAAAACAAATTGCTGAGGTTCCTGATAAAAGGTAGGTCACTTTAACCTACATTTCATGCATGAGTGACTCGGGTTAAATTTTTTGTTAAAGTCCAGATCTGAGATACTAAAGCAGGAAGAGAAATAATATTTTGTCAGTGGATTCATCTTAGATAGACACAAGGTTCCTGACCAAAATTAGGTTACCTTGACCTACATTTCATGCAAAAGTGACTCCGGTTAAAATTTTTGTCCAGATCTGAGCTACTAGAGCAGGTGGAGGAATAATATTTAAACAGTGGATGTGTCATGGATAGTCACATGATTCATGATAAAAAATAGGTCTCTTTGACCTACATTTCATGCATGAGTGACTCGGGTTTTTGTTAAAGTCCAGATCTGAGATACTAAAGCTGGTAAAGAGATAATATTTTGCCAGTGTTCCTGGTAGAAATTAGGTCATCTTGACATACATGCTATGCATGAGTGACTCAGGTTTAAGTTTGTTTTTGATTTACAATACCAATATGCACTTTCAGGAATGCTGCTGATTTAGTAGTCTAAAACTGACTTATATGAAAAAAATTTTTTGTTAATCATATCACAGGATGAATCATTATGGTGAGCTATGAATGCTGGTGTGAACCTCAGAACCATAGTATCCACATCAATACCAACCATATGCTTGTTAAAAATAATACCATTTTGTAATAATCTGCATATTCTATTATCAAGAATGTTTTAGGCAATGCTAACTGAACACTTATTTTTGCCGCTATCCAGTTAGAACTGGACCACAGTATCCAACCTAAATAATCAACAATACACAATATCAAAAACATCTGTCAGAATTTATTCCAATTCGTAATGAGTTAGAACTTAAGCTTAGTAGAATATGAGAGACAATGAACTCCTGCTCCCTGACAAACAGGAAGTACATGTTGAAAAGATGCCAAATTGCGTCCCAAAATACAGCATTTCAAAATGAAACTTGAGCAAAATACACTCCAACGGAAAAATAATACTGTGGAAGTACTTTTACTCGTGGACATCAATTTTCGTGGTTTTCAAAAAAATTACTATTTCGTGGCTCTTAAATTCATGGTTTTAAATTCTATGCATTAAAACTCAATGGAAAAATGTTTTTCCCTGGGAACTTAATTTCGTGGTTTTAGCGAACCAGGAAATCCATGAATATTGGAACCCACGAACAACAGTATTTTCACAGTATGACCCTTTCCTTCCGAGTGGGGATATGCATTGTATATGTAATGCACAGAAACAAAGTATCTGCAGATGCAAATTAATCAATGAGATTCAAAATAACTTTATCAATGAGATTAATACAATCTAACACCACTGAAAGTTCAAGATCAAGAAATCTCAGACATCCATGGGCAAGATTTCAATATTTCTCTGACGAGGCTTGCCGAGACAGAGAACCATTGAAATCTTACCCGAGGGTGTCTGAGATTTCTACATCTTGCATTTTCAATGGTGTTTGATTGTTTTTCTCACAATTATAAACAAAATACAAGTTCATGTACAACCAGACTATAGTTGACGTCAGCCATGTCTATGCAACTTACTATGACGTCGATAACGTCATAATGTATTTCCTTACATGAAATTCTTATCTCACCCGTGGGTTGAGACAAGGATATCTCAAACGGCTAAAATAGGTACTGGCTTGTCTCGAATGTGAGAATTAGAAGCTCTTTTGATGGTCCTAAAGCGGCAACGGGTATACTGATCTGTATCATGTAATTGCAACTTTAACATGGCTTGTATAATATTGATAACACTATATTTCATTTTTGTAACACAATTATATATTTTTTTTATTATTTTGAAAAACAATTTTCCATAATATATATTATCTGCTTAACTCTGAACTTTATAATATTGCACAATAGACCAATTCATTGTCAAGGTCAAATCATTTTAATGGAAATCCCATACGTTTTTTATCAGCCATTTGTCGTTTATTTCCTCCTTTGTGCTGTTCTTTCCATCGTCTGTTTCTTAAAACATTAGCATCCTGTCCTTGACCTTTGGGTTTTCCTTTCACATCATATTTCTTTTCAGCACCATCAGGGTTTGCTGGCCTGTTCTGGCCATGATGACGACCTTGACCCCTTCTTTGTGCTTGCCACCGAGCACGTTCTTCAGCTCTTTGTCTCAAAATTGCTGGATTTTGAATGAATTCATCTCTTCTTGGTTTATCACTGTCAGAATCCTGTAATCAATTTGTGTTAATAAATATTTTTGGGGGATAATAATATTATTTTCAATAACTATTTTTCCATTTCAAATGATAAAGAAATACTTAAAGGAGTGTGAATGTCAGAAAATTTTAAATTACAATGAAGACTCCTGCCTCTTTGCTGATAAAACAACAAGTCAAGTAAAAAAATTTGAAAATCCATAAAAGAATAGACCTTTTCACAATAACTTTGGACCATTCCGTGAGCATGTGTAACGTAAATATCTGGAAGGTGGGGCTTTGGGTAGAACCAAAAAATTTGCTGTCCGGAAGTTTTTACCGAGTGCGCTCATGGACTACCCCACAGTTATCGGGAAAAGGTCTATTCTTCATAAATAAGACTTCAAAATTTTGGCGGGAAACAGTTCTTTCTCGAGTTTTCCTCCATTTTCCAAGTGATGACTTTGTTCCGTAAAATATATGAACATATAATACGGAGTTAATTGTACATTGTCTATTTTTTTTTTGCATTTTAAAGTGACCTATGACCAAGAAAATATGATTCAAAAGTAAAAACATTTAACCCTGTTTGAATTGATAAAACCCAAGGATATCAAATGCTTCTGAAAACTGAAGCACATACATTTACTCCCTTAATATGAAACGATAAGTGAAAACTAAGACTATACTCCATTTTTTCAAAACCTTTTACAATTATGTAACATATCTTCATCATCTCATTATGTAATTAAATTAAATATACACTGTATTTACATTGTTTTCATTAAAGCTATTGTACAAAATCAAAAACATGTAGTCTTCATTTAGGGCTTACTATATGGTGTGAGGTTCCTCACTGTGTTGAAGACCATATGGTGACCCCTAGATGTTTTGTTTTTTGTCGTTTTGACCTGGATATGGGATGTTGTCTCCTTGACATTTACCCAATTTCCTTTCTTTTTTATATTCAAACAAAAGATGATACATATACACTCAACAATGACAGTTTGGGTTGCAACACAAAGAATTGAAAATTGTCTTCAGGATGCCAATTTTTTGAAAATTCTGAAATGAATGAATTCTATATTTACATCTGTGTAAAGTGGTATCCAGCCTTTCTTGTTATTCTTTTCATAGTCTGTCATTTTAAAACAAAGTTTTACACTTGTGTACAGTTTCTTTACATAAACATTGAATATCCTCAAATAAACATAAATTAATTTTTCATTTTTATTCTCAGATAAATATAGAATACATATTTCGCCTCCATAATTTTTATAAAATGTTTACCTCAGATTCAGACTCCTGGCTGCTGTTATCCTCATTTCTCTTACTACCGAGTATCCTGGGAACAGTGAAAGGTCTGTAAAAAGAAAAACATTTCTTATGAAACTTTTTACGGATAGTACCCTCGTAAATATGAATATTAAAATTGAAAAAAAAACTTTGAAGCAGTAGTCTTCCATGATAGGGTGATGTAGCAAATAGTAAGTATCATAACATATCTGACAACAGAATCTTTCAGTCATTCCGTTTCAATGAGAGCTGTTTCAGCAATACTTGTATGGGGGTGGGGGGTTGGAAATCACTTTTTTTTAAAGGACCCACCATCCATAAGTTTCAATTGCTTTGTCTCAAAGTTTCTTCAGTGAAAGTAGTAAATATACCTCACAACCCATCCAATTTTAATTCAGGTGCCTTCCGACCCCCCATACAATTATTTCTGGAGCAGCTCTGATACTAAAGAAAAGAATACTGCAATGGAACTTCAATAGCTTGAACTTTGATATCATGTAGAAAACCATGGATAATTCAGGGATGTGATTTGGTTACAGGAAGTCCCGCGGAAAAAACGGAAATAAACAGAAATCAGAAGTAGAAAATAATATAGGAAAACAAGTTCGTCAACAACATGATCTGCGGAAATCCTCGATTCCGCGGAAATATCACATCCCTGATAATTTGACCTACATTTTAGTATATCTGGCCTATTTTTATGCATAGAGAAAATTCATAAACTTAAACTAGACTAATTTCAACAGTCTTTTTACTTCAAACATGAAGTTGCATGTATTGTGCCTCAAGCATATCCCCTCTAAAACCAATTCTGTCAAGCAGGAAGTGACATCATGAAGCAGCACAACAACAAAGTAGCATACCAAATTTCAACCCAATCTCTTCTACAAAGATGAGAATTTTGTGACAAAAATTTCACTACCGTATAGCTGGTAATTTTCCAGAGGTTCTAATGTTAGCGATATTCGCGAGGTTTCTGGAAGTGCGAAAAATAAAAACTCGCGAAATTAAAGTTGACATATCTTTACACATGTCTTTTCCTTTATACACACATTTTGAATCACGAAAAGTGATGACCGCTAAAATTTAATATGCCTCTACTCAGAATGAAGAGCGAAATTTGGCAACTGCAAAAATTACCTGCTATATGGTATAATGACCAACACAGTAACACTTCAAAGTCCCTTCAAACAATAAGTTGATGTTGGAGAGCACTAATCACTCACAGCACACAACTCATTACGACAAGGCAGCATACCAAATTTCAAATGAAGTCCTTCAAGCAGAGTGGAAAATTTTGTGAAAAAAATTTCCCTGTTATGACAAAACAGTAAAAATATCTCAAATAAACTTCAACTAGACCGATTTCAACTGTCTGTTTTTAATACAGTGATTCAAACTCTTGGGTCCCAAGCATAACCATCTGTTACCAAATTTTCTAAATCCAGTCAAGAAGGAAGTTGACATCATATAGCGCAACAAAAAACGCTCCTCATTACGACAAACCAGCATACCAAATTTCAAACAAATCTCTTCTGCAAAGATGAGAATTTTGTGACAAAATCTTGTAAAACAGGAAGTTGACATTACAGAATACTAAAAATGACACCACACAACTCATTACATGAAAGCAGCACACATATTTTCAAAAGAATCACTTCAGGCAGATCAGAGAATTTTGCGAGGAAAAAAAAATCAGACGGAATGATGGATGGACACAGACAAGTGTATTCAAATATATTCCTGATTCCTTGAATGGGAGTATAATGCCATTGTTCTAAGAGGGGGAAAATCTCTCTGAATTTTAAACTTGAATAGGGGTTAAACATTTTAAAAATGATATTTTCAGCTTCAAAACCATTATGATGATAAAAACTACTTAAATCATATAAACAGATGTGTTAAAATAATTATAAATTTATGTTTCACTAGAAAGACATTTCTGACATGAAAACCATAAGATAACATCAACAACATCCTCCTATCCAAATATTTTTCAGTGTACTGTCTTTGTATTAAATATAGTTGAACTATGCCTGGCTAAACATTGAAAAACATAATTATGTTAAAAAAAATTGTATATTTTATACCTTCTTGCTGTAAGTTCGTCTGCTGAGTCGGCATCAAATGCTCCAACATTATTAGTGTCATATGTATCATCATACTCGTCATCATACAGTTCTGGTTCCCCATCTTCTGCAGGCTCTAACTGGTACCCATACCTCTCATTCAGGTGGAATATCATGTCTTTTGTTGGTTTCAAGTCTACATCAACTTTATCTGACTTATCCCTATTAGATATAATTGACTATACATTACAATACATAACTGAATTCAATACACATTTGATAAATTACATTATGGCGGATTTCCTGGCTCAATAACGTATTATATTTCCAATTCTTCAATGAACATACCAATATTCCTCAAGTAACACCTATAACAACTCCTTCAAAACTCCTATCTTTTCTTTGTCAATCAACCAATCAAGATTCTATAGAATTCTTTTGTATACCAATTTGTCATTAATGGAGTATCAAGGTAAACACCTTCAGGCAGTACAAATTGGTATACAATAGAATTTATATAGAATCTTGATTGGTTGATTGGCAAATAAAAGACACGAGTTTAGAAGGACTTGTTACATGTATATGTGTTACTTTAGGAATATTGGTATGCTCATTGAAGAATTGCAAATATAATATGTTAAAGAGCCAGGAAACCCGCCATAATATTGCAATGTGAAGCTAAATTGCTTTATGAAATCAAAATTGCAAAAACTTAAAAATATACATGTTGGTACTCTTGTTCAAATATTGATGCTGATGATATTCAAGATCCAGAAATCTTTCACGAGTTTGAGAAATTTGTCCTTTCTTGAGCTGAGCACAGTGAAATGAGAGAAAAAGATGAAGAATTTCTGACATGGGTGAAAGATTAAAAGGACCTTGCATAAGGTCAGATTAAAGATCGGGATATCTTTTATGAGTGTAAGNAATGCATCATAGATACCAATATGGTTGATGTGGGCCATGTCAGTAAGCAGGAATGGACTTTAACCATTCTACCTAACCAAGTCGCTCATGCGTAAAATGTAGGTCAGAGACAGCATCCGAAGCATACATCATTGTTGTCATCCAAAAATGCATCATAGATGCCAATATGGTTGATGTGGGCCATGTCAGTAAGCAGGAATGGACTTTAACCATTCTTCCTAACCAAGTCGCTCATGCGTAAAATGTAGGTCAGAGACAGCATCAGAAGCATGCATTGTTGTTGTTATCCCAAAATGCATCATACAAACCAATATGCTTGATGTGGGCCATGCCAGTAAGCAGGAATGGACTTTAACCATTCTACCTAACCAAGTCACTCATGCGTAAAATGGAGGTCAGAGACAGCATCCGAAGCATGCATTCCAGTCGTCTTCCCAAAGTGCATCAGGCATACCAATATGGTTGATGTGGGCCATGTCAGTAAGCAGGAATGGATCTTAACCATTCTTCCTAACCGGACGCGGACGCCGACGCTAGGGGTACCACATAAGCCCCCCTCACTTCGTGAGGTGAGCTTAAAATTGCAATTACAGTTGAACCTTGTTGTGTCAACTCGGTTGTCTCGAAAACTCGGATATGTCGTAGTAAATTGTCGGTCCCGGAAAATTTTCCATTTGATTAATGCATTTTTTACCTCTGATGACTTGAACTCGGTTGATTCGAAATCTAGGATAACTCTAGTAAAATATATGGTCCCGTCAGAGATTTCAAACGTTATGTCACCTCGATATGTCAAAATTTAATTATACCTTCGAAAAAGAACAGTAAAATTCCAAATAAATTGTGTACACATCATTGTCAATAATCAATTAACTGGATTTCTAGCATGTTAATGTCACTTATCAGCGTGTCCAAGTGGAACTCAACAGCCCTGTTCTTTGTTCTTTTCTCGAAACGAATTTTAATAATGACACAAGTGTAAATAAACAGGAAATAAAATAATTTGTAATTATTAGGTCCAATATAATTACAGCTTTATATTGCAGAAACAGCTTTTCAACTCAATGCCATACAGTCTATAGTTTCTTCAGAACTTGTTATGACTAGTTTCGTTTCAACAGTTCCATTTGACACTAACCCATTACGTAATACAAAGTGTTTGATATTTCTGTATTGGACTTTCTGTTTGTTTTAAAATTTTACTGTGTTATTAAGTTTGTTTATTGTCAAAATATTTTCTTAAATTTTTCTCAACAAAAATGCAACAGTTACTCTGTGTACATCGACAGAAAATGCATTTAATGAAAATAGACCACGTTATGTTCTTGTCTCATCTTGATCTCACAAGGAAAACAGATGCCCAAACCCATACCTCGGATGTCTCGAACCTCGGATATCTCGAACAATTTTAGATGGTCCCTTCGACTTCGACTTAGACTTATCAAGGTTCGACTGTATCTTTCAAAATTTTAATGCACATACATACTTTGGAACAGATTTCATGCCTTCATATTAAATTATTGACTGACATTAAGCTATACATTTCACTTTCATTGAAAGTCTTTCATCAATTCTGGACCAGATGGCTAAGTTAATGAATGACATCACCTGCAAATGGACAACACTAAACTTGTGTTTGTTTTTTATTTTCAAAAGTTTTCAAAAACCTAGGCTCCCTGGTGACGTTAAATATAAAATTCATTTAGGACGCCAAGTGGCAACAGGTATACTGATCCATATCATGTAATTGTAACTTTAACATGGTGTGTATAATATTGGTAAGACTATGTCTACATGTATAAATCATTTTTGTAACACAATTACATTTTTTAAAATTATTTTGAAGAACAATTTCCAACAATATATATTATCTGTTTAACTCTGAACTTCATGATATTGCACAATAGACCACTTCTATGTCAAGGCCAAATTATTTTAGCGGAAATCCCATACGTTTTTTATCGGCCATTTGTCGTTTATTTCCTCCTTTGTGCTGCTCTTTCCAACGTCTATTTCTTAAAACATTAGCATCTTGTCCTTGACCTTTGGGTTTTCCTTTCACATCATATTTCTTTTCAGCACCATCAGGGTTTGCTGGCCTATTCTGGCCATGATGACGACCTTGACCTCTTCTTTGTGCCTGCCATCGAGCACGTTCTTCTGCTCTTTGTCTTAAAATTGCTGGATTTTGAACAAATTCATCTCTTCTTGGTTTATCACTGTCAGAATCCTGTAATAAATTTTGTTAATCAATATTTTTGGGGGATGATAATATTATTTTCAATAACTATTTTTCCATTTCAAATAATAAAGAACTACTTAAAGGAGTCAGTGTGAGTGTCAGAAAATTTGTTATTACAATGACGACTCCTGCCTCTTTGCTGATTAAACAACAAGTCAAGTAACAAAATTTGAAAATCCATAAAAGAATAGACCTTTTCACAATAACTGTGGACCATTCAGTGAGTATGTGTAACGTAAATATCTGGAAGGTGGGGCTTAGGGTAGAACAAAAGAATTCGCTGTCCGGAAGTTTTTACTGGGTGCCCTCATGGACTACCCAGCTGTTATCATGAAAAGGTCTATTCTTCATAAATAAGACTTCAAAATTTTGGCGGGAAACAGTTCTTTCTCGAGTTTTCCTCCATTTTCCATGTGATGACTGTTCCATAAAATATATGAACATATAATATGGAGTTGATTTAGTTTTGTAAATTGTCTATTTTTTTTTTTTTTTGCATTTTAAAGTGACCTATGACCAAGAAAATATGATTCAAAAGCAAAAACATTTAAGCCTGTTTGAATTGATACAATCCAAGGATACCAAATTCTTCTAAAAACTGAAGCACATACTCCCTTAATATGAAACGATAAGTGAAAACTAAGACTATACTCCATTTTTTCAAAACCTTTTACAATTATGTAACATATCTTCATCATCTCATTATGTAATTAAATTAAATATACACTGTATTTACTTTGTTTTCATTAAAGCCATTGTACAAAATCAAAAACATGCAGTCTTCATTTAGGGCTTACTATATGGTGTGAGGTTCCTCACTGTGTTGAAGACCATATGGTGACCCCTAGATGTTTTGTTTTTTGTCGTTTTAACCTGGATATGGGATGTTGTCTCCTTGACATTTACCCCATTTCCTTTCTTTTTTATATTCAAACAAAAGATGATACATATACACTCAACAATGACAGTTTAGGTTGCAACACAAAGAACTGAAAATTGTCTTCAGGATGCCAATTTTTTGAAAATTCTGAAATGAATGAATTCTATATTTACATCTGTGTAAAGTGGTATCCAGCCTTTCTTGTTATTCTTCTCATAGTCTGTCATTTTAAAACAAAGTTTTACAGTTGTGTACAGTTTCTTTACATAAACATTGAATATCCTCAAATAAACATAGAATTAATTTTTCATTTTTATTCTCAGATAAATATAGAATACATACATTGTATTTTGCCTCCGTAATTTTTATAAAATGTTTACCTCAGATTCAGACTCCTGGCTGCTGTTATCCTCATTTCTCTTACTACCGAGTATCCTGGGAACAGTGAAAGGTCTGTAAAAAGAAAAACATTTCTTATGAAACTTTTTACAGATAGTACCCTCGTAAATATTAATATTAAAATTGAAAAAAACAAGATGTGTTTGTGAAACACTACATATGCCCCCAGATTCCCAATTTTTTCCCTTTTGGACCTCTATGACCTTGACCTTTGACCTAATTTTTTTTTGCATATTTATGTTCGTCTTGACTAGACCTATACACTTGCCAAGTATCAAAAGTCTACCTTATATAGGTCAAAAGTTATAGCCAAGGTTAAAGTTTCGGACAAACAGACAGACAGACAGACAGACAGACAGACAGGACAAAAACAATATGCCCCCCGATCCTCGATCTGGGGGCATAAAAACTTTGAAGCAGTAGTCTTCCATGATAGGGTGATGTAGCAAATAGTAAGTATCATAACATATCTGACAACAGAATCTTTCAGTCATTCCGTTTCAATGAGAGCTGTTTCAGCAATACTTGTATGGGGGTGGGGGGTCGGAAATCACTATTTTTTAAAGGACCCACCATCCATAAGTTTCGATTGCTTTGTCTCAAAGTTTCTTCAGTGAAAGTAGTAAATATACCTCACAACCCATCCAATTTTAATTCAAGTGCCTTCCGACCCCCCATAATTATTTCTGGAGCAGCTCTGATACTAAAGAAAAGAATACTAAAAATGGAACTTCAATAGCTTGGACTTTGATATCATGTAGAAAACCATGGATAATTCAGGGATGTGATTTGGTTACAGGAAGTCCCGCAGAAAAAAACGGAAATAAACAGAAATCAGAAGTAGAAAATAATATAGGAGAACAAGTTCGGCAACAACATGATCCGCGGAAATCCCAGATTCCGCGGAAATATCACATCCCTGATAATTTGACCTACATTTTAGTATATCTGACCTATTTTTATGCATAAACTAGACTAATTTCAACAGTCTTTTTATTTCCAACATAAAGTTGCATGTATTGTGTCTCAAGCATATCCCTCTAAAACCAAATTTTCAAAATTCTGTCAAGCAGGAAGTTGACATCATGAAGCAGCACAACAACAAAGTAGCATACCAAATTTCAAACCAATCTCTTCTACAAAGATGAGAATTTTGTGACAAAAATTTCACTACTGTATAGTGGGTAAGTTTCCAGAGGTTCTAATTTTAGTGATATTCGCGAGGTTTCTGGAAGTGCGAAAAATAAAAACTCGCAAAATTAAAGTTGACATATCTTTACACATGTCTTTTCCTTTATAAACACATTTTGAATCACGAAAAGTGATGACCGCTAAAATTTAATACGCCTCTACTCAGAATGAAGAGCGAAATTTGGCAACTGCGAAAATTACCTGCTATACGGTATAATAACCAACACAGTAAAACTTCAAGGTCCCTTCAAACAATAAGTTGATGTCAGAGAGCACTAATTACTCAAAGCACACAACTCATTATGACAAAGCAGCATACCAAATTTCAATTAAAGTCCTTCAGGCAGAGTGGAAAATTTTGTGAAACTAGAGAATGTGTCTGTAAGACACGGATGCCCCACCAAAACATTTATCGCCAAGGATAACCTCATATTAAAATGTAGGTCAAAGCCACTGAACTATCATTAATTTGGGCAGTACTCATCAAGGCAATTAATTTGATCAAATATCATTGTCCTATAATGTGTATTTGTTGAGAAATGGACTTAAACTCAAAACTTAACCAAAGTCACTGAAGCGTAAAATGTAGGTCAAAGAATCTTTATTGTCAATGATTTGGGTAGTACTCATCGAGGCAATTAATTGATGAAATATCAATGTCCTATAATGTGTAGTTGATGAGAAATGGACCTAAACACAAAACTTAACTAAAGTCACTGAAGTGTAAAATATAGTTCAAAAGCAACTAATTGTCAATGACTTGGGTAGTACTCATCAAGGCAATTAATTTGATGAAATATCATTGTCCTATAATGTAAAGTTGTTGAGAAATGGACTTAAACATTAAACTGAACCAGAGTCACTCAAGCATGAAATATAGGTCAAAGAGTCAAACTACCTAGTGAACTATGTAGTACTATCAAAGATCTACCTACTGACCTACTATCAATGTTCTACCTCTTACAATTTCTGAGAAATGGACCATAATGCAAAACTTAACCAGACGTACGGACGTATGGAAGGACGGACAAGGGTAACACTATATGCCCCTTCCACATTCGTGGGCAGGGCATAAAAATTTCAATGTTTTGACAAAACAGTAAAAATATCTCAAATAAACTTCAACTAGACTGATTTCAACTGTCTTTTTTTTAATACAATGATTCAAACTCTTGGGTCCCAAGCATAACCATCTGTTACCAAATTTTCTAAATCCAGTAAGAAGGAAGTTAACATCATAGGGCAACAAAAAACGCTTACAAGCACACCTCATTATGACAAACCAGTATACCAAATTTCAAACAAATCTCTTCTGCAAAGATGAGAATTTTGTGACAAAACTGTCACTATTATGACCAATACAGTAAAAATTCAAGGTCTTGTAATAGAGGAAGTTGACTTTACAGAATACTAAAAATCACACCGCACAACATATTACATGAAAGCAGCACACATATTTTCAAAAGAATCACTTCAGGCAGAGCAGAGAATTTTGAGAAAAAAAAATCAGACAGTATGATGGATGGACACAGACAAGTGTATTCCAATATATTCCTGATTCCTCGAATGGGAGTATAATGCCATTGTTCAAAGAGGGGGAAAATCACTCCCAATTTTAAACTTGAATAGGGGTTAAACATTTTAATAATGATATTTTCAGATTCAAAACCATTATGATGATAAAAACTACTTAAATCATATAAACAGGTGTGCTAAAATAATTATATTAATTATAATAATTATAAATTTATGTTTCACTAAAAAGACATTTCTGACATGAAAACCATAAGATAACATCAATAACATCCTCCTATCCAAATATTTTTCTTTGTACTGTCTTTGTATTAAATATAGTTGAACTATGCCTGGCTAAACATTGAAAAACATAATTATGTTTAAAAAATTTGTACATTTTATACCTTCTTGCTGTAAGTTCGTCTGCTGAGTCGGCATCAAATGCTCCAACATTATTGGTGTCATATGTATCATCATACTCGTCATCATACAGTTCTGGTTCCCCATCTTCTGCAGGCTCTAACTGGTACCCATACCTCTCATTCAGGTGGAATATCATGTCTTTTGTTGGTTTCAAGTCTACATCAACTTTATCCGACTTATCCCTATTAGATATAATTGACTATACATTACAATACATAACTGAAAACGATACACTTTGATAAATTACATTAATATTTCAATGTGAAGCTAAATTGCTTTATGAAATTGCAAAAACTTAAAAATATACATGTTGGTATTCTTGTTCAAATATTGATGCTGATCATATTTAAGATCCAGAAATCTTTCACGAGTTTGAGAAATTGTCCTTTCTTGAGCTGAGCACAGTGAAATGAGAGAAAAAGATGAAGAATTTCTGACATGGGTGAAAGATTAAAAGGACCTTGCATAAGGTCAGATTAAAGATCGGGATATCTTTTATGAGTGTAAGAAATTTCGTTTTTTCTCTAGTTGAGCATAGCGAAATGAGATGTAAAGACATATAATCTCTTACACGAGTGAAAGATATCACGATCTTTAATTATGATCGAATGCAAGTCCTATTTCTTCTGTAAAATACCAAAAGAAACACCTGCAAACCTATATCGTGTGAACAGCGTTGTTGCCATTTGAGTGCACTTTACATTGTGAAATCAGGTGTTTTATGACGTTTAGTCATGGTAAATGATTGTTTTAACACAAAAAAGACATTTATGGTTGGTCATTTATCATGTAAGATGAGGTCGCTTGCATCAATCTTACACGGGTCATCTTACACTGTAAACCACCGTTTACAGAAGAAATTCTGATCTTAAATTTTGTTAGAATGTAAGTACCTAGTTCTTCCTTATAATAACAATAGAAACATCCAGTAACCTATACCGCATGGTTGTAATGTCAGTTTTTTTAATGTTAAGTGATTTTACAATTTTTGTATCACATGGTTAGGCATTTTCCATGGGAGATGAGGTAGTGTACATCCATCTTCCATAGGTACTGTGTAAGTTCTTTTATTCGTGGACAGCAATTTTCATGGTTTTCTCAAATATCACTATAAGGTCTGTAAGTCTCGTTCAATTTTCGAACTTCCGGGAACATAAATTGTACCCAGAAGTTGCATTTTTGGCAAAAAAATTTATGACGTTTCAAACTAAAAATGTGGACGTCATAATCCTGCGACGTCATGTTTTAGCGGGAAACGTTTTTGAATTGAAATTTTATCGTGAAATCTCGGTGTCACATGACGAGACTTACAGACCCTATTTTGTGGATGCTTAAATTTGTGGTTTTGAATTCTATGCATTTAAACCCAAGGGGAAAATGCATTTCGTTGGGAACTTAATTTCACGGTTTAAGCGAACAACAAAATCCACGAAATTGGAACCTCATGAACAATAGTACTTTCACATTATTCTTCTACTGTAAACCACAATTTACGGAAGAATGAAAGAGTTACAAATCCATACATTTTTCCACATTACATGTAGTTACAGCCAACTTGTAATATGCACATGTACAGTGAATTAATTTACAACTTTAAACCTAATTTAATCCTAGAAAAATATTCCAGAAATTTCAATAACCCATTCAAAATTTTAAGATAAGTCTTTTTTTTTATTTTAGAAAAATATAACATTTACCTTTTCCCTTTATGAATCTTGCTTTTATCTATGTTGTCTCTTCTAAATACATCAAATTCATCGTCATCAAAAACATTGTGTCTTTTTGTTAATACAGTTTCTTCTGGTTTGGTTCTGAAATTAATAAAAACAAATGCTGTCACCAAATGGCAAACAGGCATACCTCCACTCACTGAACCCTGGATCAAAAAATGTTTTCACTACATTTCGTTACTAAGTCCAAGTTTCATCAAACAGGAAGTACACATCTGACAAAAACTCAAAATACACTGTAAGATGTTTCTTACAACTAACCATATGAAGGCTGAATACCAATTTTGAAACCAATCCCTCTTTTAGAAGCTGAGAAAAATGCGACGAAAAATTAAAGTTTTCACTACATTTTATAACTAAGTTCCCTATTCATCAAACAGAAAGTACGCATCAATAGGAAGTTCCTTGCAACTAATCATATAGACGCTGCATACCAATTTCAAAATGAATCCCTCTTGTAGGCACTGGAAAAAATGTCTCAGAAATAATTTTCGGACAAACAGAGAAACAGACAGACGGACAGACAAACAGACAGACAATGTGAATCCAGTATACCCCACTCTTTATGGAGTGGGGGTATAGTATGATCCATGAATAATTAGTGTTTAATGATATGTTACATAATGAATTTTCTCTTATATTTTGGAAAATGATTGATGGATTTAGTTAAGAACAATATCCTATTCAAATACATGTACATGTAGTTGGAATTCCAGTTTTATCATATTACACTCACTTCAAAATTAATGCTTCAGATGTTGTCATTTTTTTTCTACATGAACAGAACAGAAAACCTGTATCGATGGAATCAGGAAAGTTTCTACTGAATGAAGATATCAAATTCCATTCATGTTCACAAATTAAAAGTTTTTAGAGAGTTTTTAATACAGTTGTAAACTTTCTAACTACATGTACTTTAATTTGTAATTCTGTAGGAAATGAAAATGCAAATGCAATGTCTCCAAATCCTCTATAATGTGTAAAGACACTTCATCCTACTGAGGGCTATTCCATTTAAAATTCCCAGAGGGGGTGGAACACCAATGAATTTTTTTTCTGTTGGTGGTGGGTGAATTTCTATTGTATCCTATTAGTTTAATTATATATTTTAATTTTTTTCTCTTGGTGGGGGTATAAAAATAAGCGGCATTCCACCCCCTGGTGGAATTTTTACTGGAATAGCCCCGAGAGAATTGATATCTACATGTAAATATATTTTTGATATTTTGTCGTTTTTTGTTTTGTTTTTTGTTTTAGTGGGAGGAGAACTATTCAAATACAATTCAATATGATTATTATGAAAATATTACAACTCTGGTATCTATGTAAGTAAAAATATCGGTAAAAACATTGAGAGTGTTGAATATTATGACTGTACATATTTTGTCGACATGTAATAACAGACATTTTGTTTATTTCTAAATCAATTCATGTTCAGGAGAAGACAACTCTTGTATAACGTTGTTATTCTATTGAACAATAAAATATGTTTAAAGTAAAGTAACAAACATTCCTTACCTGGGAAGTTTTCTGTCTATCTCTAGTAAAGAGGGAGGTAACTTTTCTTCCAACACAGCATTTATAACATTCTCTATATTGTATCCCATCTCATCTAAACATAACTACAAAACAATTATACATTTTCTTTCACTTTTGGACATAAATAATACAACACGAAAAGATAAACTTTTTTCTTTTTTTTTTATTTGCAAAAGTCAGGCTTTTACATAGAGATAACCTTTGATGTAGTTCATGAATACTATTGCAGCTGATTTCACAAAAAGTTGTATAAAAGTGTCTTAACATGTTGAAGTTTTTATATCAAATTACACTTCTTTTGGTGCTTACAGCTCTTTTGATTAATTTTTACACCAATGGGTTGATACTTGTCAGGGCTATTCCATTAAAATGGATGTGGGGGGGGGTAGGAAGGGAAGGTTAATGATAGGACACGGGTCGTAGGACATTCTTAGCATGTTCCCATTAAGTTTTATGTGAAAATATCTAAAAACAGCTTGTTGGTTGTGGGGGTACTTTTAAAGTCCCTTCCTACCTACTCACATCCATTTTAATGGAACAGCCCTCACCTAATTTAAACCTATATATCCTGGATTGGGAAAGAAGTTGTTGCAATGCAATTAATCCCTCTCCAGCTTGAAGATGTGAGATGAGCCTTCAAAATGGCAATACATAATACTAAGGAATCTTTAATGTATTGTTACCTTCTGTTTAAATGAAAATTTGTGTGAAATTTATGTTTGCAGAGCTCCTACCCCCCCCCCCCC
>MJUU01069931.1:78681-106150 GCA_002080025.1 Modiolus philippinarum | reverse complement strand
GAAGCAGGTTTTGTTTTATTTAGTTTTAGATTACAATTAAAAGATGAGTGTCCTTTTATGGAAGGTGACGATTGTGTTGACTTGGTGTTTGCAGTTGCTGTTTGTTTCTTATATTTAGTTGGAGTAAGAATTTGATCCTTTGAAACTGTTTTAGTAGGCATTTTGTGGGGATTTTGGCTATCACATGGCCAGGTCATAATTGTCTGCGTCTCCACATGCGACAAAGTAGGCCGTTGTCTAACCTTATCTGCATATGAAGAATTTGCTGTAATGACTGTGTTTGCTGAAGAAATTTGCTGACGAGCTTCCTTGTAAGAGATGTTTCTTTCTGTTTTCAATTTTAATATTTCTTTTTCTTTGATATAAAGGGGACAATCCCTCGATGAAGACATGTGCTCACCGCTACAGTTTGCACATTTCAGTGGTTTACTGCAGTCAGTGCCCTGGTGTCCCTCTTCCGCGCACCTGAAGCATTTCAATTTGCCATGACATTGTTTGGTGCCATGACCAAACTTTTGGCAAGTGAAGCATCTGACTGGGTTCGGAAGGAACTTGTCCACCTTTATACCAAAGGGTCCTATTTTCAAAGATGTTGGTGGGATAGATGAGTTAAATGAAATCAGAAAAGTGTTAAGTTTTACCGGTGTTCCTGTTTTCTTGGAAATGAATCTTTGAACCTTTGTGACGCCTTGTGATAATAGCCCGTCACAAATTTCTTCATCAGTGAGATCAGCAAGATATTGACTTCTATCCCGCAAGATACCTCTACTACTATTTAATGTTTTGTGTGGAGAAGCCGAAACTTTAAAATCAAGAACTTTTGAAAGTTTCATTAAGTTGTCACTTTGATGTTTTGATACAGTATCATTCAATAAATCACCTGAACGCATTCTAGAGACATTTTTAACGGTTCCAGCAATGCTTTGTATTTCTTTTCTATTACAAAAGGATTAATTTTAGAAATGGGCTTTTCGGGTGACCCAGTCAACACTACGAATTTAGTCCAGTTGTTCTCTTCAACTTCGGGAACAGAATCATCAGATTTTCTTTTTTTTATTTGGAGCTGGTTGATTTGATGTTTGTTGTGCCATGTAAGAAGGTAATATGTTTCACCATCCTTGTCGCCCACCCACCACGGAGTGCCAACAGCGGCAATGCTTTTATTCCAGGGCTCTCCACCGGAAAGCACCAAGTGATCCAAGGATGGTATACTCAAGCAGAGCGTAACCGTCAGGCACTGAAGGAAAGCGTACCACTTGATTGACCCATAAGCCACCGCCTTCTCGAAGATTACCTCCATTGATTAAATAGGTAAATGAGGATAAGATATTCAAAAGACACTAGTTTGTAAATCTCATTTTTGGGGATATCTTCAAGGGCTTGGCATGACCAGCCGATTGATCAGACCGGGTCCATCCGACCTCCCGTTTAGATGATATCAGGGCCAAAGTAGGATATAGACCCTGTATTCTCGGCCCAACGGATATTAATGGCCGCAGCGGGAGTCTGAATACAGGTTCGCACCCACCAGGATCTCGTCAACCATCAACACGGGTCTCGACACACGGCAAACGTGTCGCCTCTGTTAGGAAGACTCATACTCCAAGCTCAGAGGATGCTGCGGGCCTATTCTTCAGCCGGGACCGCGCACGGCGGGTCAATTTTTGTAATGTATTTAGCATTTCCAATTTTGTCAATACAGTCATCAATGCCCGGAATTGGAAAAGAGTCAGTTTTTGTAACACTGTTTAGTTTTCTATAGTCCGTACACATACAATAAGTTCCATCAGGTTTTGGCACTAGAATACAAGGCGAGCTCCAATTGCTTTTGCTAGGTTCAATAAAGTCATTTTTTAACAAATATTGAATTTCATCATGCAGGTACTTTTGTCTGATCGGATTCAGTCGGTATGGATGCTGTTTTATTGGTACTGAATCACCAACATCAACGTCATGAAATATTTTATCAGTTCGTGTCGGAATGTCCGAAAACAAATGTTCAAAATTACTGAGTATCTGTTTTAACTGTTCCTTTTGAATCGTTGGTAAATGTTGAAGTTTCGAATCCAAATCTTGTAGAATCTGTGAATTTTGCAGCTTTGGTGTGATAGATGGCGAATCAATCTTTTCATAAATGTCATTATTAGAATTATCAGGGTCAACACTAACTATATTTACAGAATGTACAATATTTGTGCTATATCTATCTATATAAGGTTTTATCATATTAACATGACACAACCTATTATGTCTACGTCTGTCAGGTGTCTCAATAATATAATTTAAATCATTCAGTTTCTTTTCAACAATATATGGACCAAAATATCTGGCTTCAAGTGGCTTTCCAGGAATAGGAAGTAAAACAAGTACTTTATCACTAGGATCAAAATTACGTTTTACAGAATTTTGGTCATACTTGGCTTTCATAGATTCTTGACTAGATTTAAGATTTTTATTTGCAAGTTCACAAGCTTTAACAAGTTTAGTGCGAAAATCTAAAACATAATCTAAGAGATTTAAGTGGTCTTTTTCATCAGATAAAATTTTCTCATTTAAGAGTTTGAGTTGGCCCCTAACTGTATGTCCAAAAACTAATTCAAATGGACTAAAACCTAATGATTTCTGGACTGCTTCTCTTACAGCAAATAAAAGAAAAGAAATTCCTTCATCCCAATCTTTCTCCGTGTCAAAAAAATAGGTCCGCATCATATTTTTCAAAGTTTGATGAAATCGCTCTAAGGTGCCTTAACTTTCAGGGTGATATGCAGATGATCTGTTCTGTTTAATGCCTAATTCATACATTACTTGCTGAAAAATGCCTGACATAAAGTTTGAGCCTTGGTCCGACTGAATAGATTTAGGTAGCCCGAACAAAGTAAAAAATTTAGTTAAAGCCCTAACTATAGTTTTAGTCTTTATATTTCTTAAGAGAATAGCTTCAGGAAACCTTGTGGATGTACACATAATAGTTAACATGTACTGATTACCAGATTTAGTTTTTGGTAAAGGACCTACACAATCTATTAATATTCTACGAAAAGGCTCCTCAAAGGCAGGTATTGGTTGAAGAGGTGCTTTTGGAATAACTCGATTTGGTTTCCCTACTAATTGACATGTATGACAAGACTTGCAGTAATTGGAGACATCTTTTCTAAGATTAGGCCAATAAAAATAATTTAGAATTTTGTTGTAAGTCTTATTAATACCTAGGTGTCCTGACATGGGAGTATCATGGGCCATTCTTAATATCTCAGCTCTATACACCTTTGGCACTACAATTTGATACTTTACTGCCCATTCTGCATCAGCAGATACATCAGAAGGTCTCCATTTACGCATAAGAATACCATTCTTAGAAAAATAAGTGACAGGTTCTTTCAAAGACTCACTTTCATCAACAGCCCGATTGAAAAGACATGAAATTTCAGGGTCTTTATGTTGCCCACTGCTAAACGTAGACATAGAAAAACCATCACCTTGAACCAATGAACTATCAGAAAACTCCAAGGGCTTGCTTGTTTTGACACCAACATCACTAAGCTGACTCATAAATGTATCCGACAAATCAAAACCATCAGTGCTATTTTCATCAACTTTCTGAGCTTCCACAAATTTCTTTTTCATAGCACGAGTAACTGCACAGGCAGGATACAACCCAGAAAACTCCTGTTCAGCAGAATCAGAAACCTGATCAAAAGAAGGCTTGTCTGTCTAAATAGGATTTCCTTGAACTTTATCCCCAGCTAAATCATTACCAAGAAGAAGTTGAACACCTTCAAAGGGCAATGATGACTTGATACCTAAGGTCACAGGTCCAGAAACAATATCCGAAGACAAATAAACATTATGGAGAGGAATAGCAGTATAACCACTAGAATCTACCCTTTTTATAAGAACATTTCTACCAGTACTAGAAACATCATCAAACGGCAGGGTTTCCGCCAACAAAAGAGACTGAGAGGCAGTATCTCTTAGAATTCGAATAGAGGTAGAATTACAAAAATCACTCGAAAGCAACACAAGACCATCACTAATATATGGTTCAAAAATCTCCATAATGGGACTAGATGGGGATTTGACCTCGACCTTACTAACAGGATCAGAAACAGACTTAACCTCAGAAAAAGAACTATGCACATCTGTATCAAAATTAGGCAAACATTGCTACGACTCAACAAAACCACTGGGTTTAACTTCACTTTCCTTCCTTTGCCTTAACAGTCAGATATTAAATGGCCTTCCTTCTTACAATAATTACATGAAATCGACTTAAATGGTCTCTGTGACTGTGAGGGAGGATATGACTTGGACGAGCTATTTACTGGACGTTGCCTACTATTTACATCATTTGAAGGTTTGGGTGAAAAATTTGTGGAATTTTTATTTCTGAAAAATTTCTGTGGTTTATTAAAAAATTGTGTTTTATGTGTAAGTGTAAAATCATCAGCTAAACGTGCAGCATTTTCCAAAGTTACAGCTTTTTGTTCATCAATAAAAGTTTTAATGTCAGTATTAATACCTCTTTTAAACTCTTCAATTAAAACTAACTGGCGTAATTTCTCATGATTGTTATTTATTTTCTTTGATGAACACCAACGATCAAATAGTTGTTCTTTTGTTCTAGCAAACTCTACATAGGTTTGGTCACTCTGTTTTTCTGCATTCCTAAATTTTTGGCGGTAAACTTCAGGGACCAGTTCATAGGCTTTAAGAATTAACTCTTTTACAGTGTCATAATCTGAAGCCTGTTCTACTGACAACTGAGTGTAAATTTCCCTGGCTTTACCAATTAACACACTTTGCAATAACATTGACCAATTATGTTTTTGCACCTTTAAATTCTGAGCTATTTTCTCAAAATGCAGAAAATATTTGTCAACATCCTTTTCTTGAAAAGGAGGGACCAACTTGATATTTTTAGCAACATCAAATGTCTGAGAATTTTGAGAAAGGTGCTGATTCTTTTCAGCCAATTCCAATTTTTTCATTTCCAATTGAAAATTTAGCTCTCTTTCTTTTTCTTGCTGTTCAATTTCTAATTTTCTTTCTCTTTCCTGTCTTTCTATTTCTAATTTTCTTTCTCTTTCCTGTCTCTCTATTTCTAATTTTCTTTGCTATCTTTCTGACTCTAATTTTCTAATTTCTAATTCTTTCTGAATTTCTATTTTTTTATTTCCAAATCAGGTGTTTGAATGCCAAAAGTCGCCAAAACAGATTTATCAAAATAATCTCCTTCAACCAAATAACTTGCAATCACATTGTGAATTTCAAATTTTCTCATTCCAGATTTGACGTTTAATTTCAAATGTTTTCCTAAAATAATTAATTCATCCTTTTTAAGCTTCTCAAAATTCTCCACCTGACACGTAGACATGCATTGTTCTTGATCAAATGACATTTTGTAAAAAAGATTTATTGCTGACTTTTTAAAAAAATTTCTTTTTAACAAAAATATAATAATTTCTTTCTTAAACAATTTCGAAAATTCCGGACGATAGCCCCCAATTTCTGTTATGTGGCAGAAACGACCAATAAATTATTGTCAATTGAAGTCAGCAATGAACAAAATTGGCTCAAATTAACTTTTTAATAAGACAAAAAATAATTATTTTACAAATTAAATACAATATATAACTTATCTAACAATAATGAAGTCCAAGTAGTAATCCAAATGAATAGTTCACTTAATTCCACCAATTAATGTCCAATAGAATAATCCTTATAATCCTCACTAAATAGTTGATAATATATTCACAATAATTGATGTCGATTTCCAATACGAAAAATGTGCGTGATAATCCTGTATAAACTAATTAATCCTGTATAAACTTATTAAACTGACTGACTTAACCCTTTTCAGCTACCCTACTTATATACATATGTAAGAAAAACCTCTAGAAAATTCTATGCGTCAAATATTGAATTTAAATTCTAGAAATTTCTATATGTTCTAAGGTGTAATAACCTTGACCATTGTTTATTGCAAACAAGTTACATAACTAGGCCAAACAAATTGCATAATATCAAGGCCTTACAAAATAAAAACAATACAATGTATTATAGAATATTTACAACATTTAATTACCTATAACAATAACTTCTTTCATATCAATCCAGTATGGTTAAGTTAATTTGATGCAATAGTTTCAAAGATGATATGCTTTCCCATATGGCTTAATTTTCACATGTTTAAACTATGTTCTGTGCTCGCGTTCAGGTTTAAATCAGAACGAAACAAAATATGCATTTTGTAAAAAACAATAAAAAAAAAAACAAATAAATAAAACAGCATTCTTGCAAATGATTTTTTTTAAATTACTGCAGTAAATTCAGAGGAGTAGAGCTAACACAAAGGTGAACGACCAACAGATGTCAGGTGATACCAAAAACTCTCAAGGCTTTTGGCCCATTAGCTAAATTAATTCTTCTCTTCCCGGCACCTGAATCGGTTTTCAGAGGCTTTGGCTACAGAGCTGCCGGGCGCGTCCCCAGGTGGTGGATCGGGGAATGCCCCGTCTTTGAGGGGTAGTCAGGTAATAATACGGAAAGCCTGACCGCGAACCATTGTAGCCAAACTGTTTTGAGAAACGCCACGCTCCATGCAGTATAAAGACACCTTCTATATTTCTCTAAAGAGAGCAGACGCACTGGGTGTCGTATAGAAGGCTAAATTTATGCATCATTGAAAGATATGACGTGTCAGTATCCCAAATGAAAGTGGACATTTTCAGCTAGATTCACGTCTTCCCGGATTTGACTACCGACTTTGACATTTTCCCGGATTGAATCACTCACAGTGTGACGGGTGCTGTTAACAGAGCAGGACATGCTTACCCTTCCGGAGCACCTGATGTCACTCTCAGTTTCACTGGAGTTCACACTGTGAGTGCCTTTGTTCTGAATGTTGTGGTTTCTGGTTCTGTGCTTTGTGTCTGTCTAGCGTCATTGTTTTTGTGTCTAACGTCATTGTTTTCTGTGTTCTCGTTTTTGCCCTGTCTTTGGACTTCGATTTTTGTGAATGTCACCCCTTTGTTCCTTCGGTATTCTACTGCCGTTGTTTCCTGCCCCTACCCATTTCTCCCCTTTTCCAGTGGCAATCAAAAGTTGTTGCCCTGGTTGTCCCTTCCACCTTTATTTCTTTCTTCTTTGCGCCGTGCGCGGTCCCGGCTGAAGAATAGGCCCGCAGCATCCTCTGAGCTTGGAGTATGAGCCATCCTAACAGAGGACCCCGAGGGAACCCCGGGATATAGAAATAGGACCCAGTATCTCCGGCTTGCGGGGTGTGACCCCTCCTAAACGGAGGCCGACCCCGAGGGTCCCGGGATATAGAAATAGGACCCATTCCGTGGTTGTGCGGGATTTATAAATACACAACCCATCTTTCGGATGGGATGTAAACTCAGGTCCACGTGTTTGAAGAAATGCCACGCTTCCTGCACGTTAAAGAACCCTTGTAGCAAGCTCTTTTTGGGGTGGTCCGTAGGTGATCGGCTACAAGGCTAAATTCCCCGCCCTTGACGATTTCACCCTACTTTTCCAGTGGCAGTCAGAATTTCCCGTCTCATGGCCCTTTCCATACCCCAAAGTGATTATTTATCAACAAACTTGTTCTCGTCTTGATATAGCTGAAATATTGCTGAGTAGACGTTAAACAATATTCAATCAATCAATCTTTCTTCTTTTACTTACAATTTGTTTTGAATTGATTAACTTGTTCTCGTCCTGATGTAGCTGAAATATTGCTCATTGGACGTTAAACTCTAACTAATCAATCAATTCTTCTCTTTATCATTAAATTAACATTATTAAATTTAAAAACATTAATTAAAAGTCTTACAAGTAGTTTTAAAGATCTGTAATAAAGAATGAATTGATATGCAGGTACTGCACATGAGACAAAATGTCTACAAATACATGGTGAAACCAAGCAATGTTACAACTCGGTTATTTTCTTCATCTTGAAATCACAACAATGAATGACGTATTCTCATACCTCATACCAGGTTCAGTACGGATTGCAGAATTCATTGCCTGGTGTCGTCCTTATATTTTAATCCCATGGATATTGTAATTATATTAATATGTCGATAATGTGTCAAATCATTATTAACTGCAGCAGCATTTATTCAAAAAAAGAATAAAATGTTAATTTGAAGGATATGGAGTAATGGTATCACAGAACAAGTTCTATAATAGTATTTATTCCAAATGAAATATTATAGAGTGTATTAAACAATTGAACAAGTTCCCAACGAAATTAATATTACATGATAATTATTCCAGAAGAAAAAATATGCCAATGTTTATGATATTTCCTCCAAAGGAATTTTGTTAGGTGGAACAAAAATCGATTGACAACTGCACATGGGACAATGTCTCTACAAATATATGGTGTAACCAAGAATGACTGACAACTTCTCATGAGACAATGTTTCTACAAATATATGGTGTTACCAAGAATGATTGACAACTGCACATGGGACAATGTTTCTACAAATATAAGGTGTTACGTCTCTACAAATATATGGTGTAAACAAGAATGATTGACAACTGCTCATAAGAGAATGTCTCTACAAATATATGGTGTTACCAAGAATGATTGACAACTGCACATGGGACAATGTCTCTACAAATATATGGTGTTACCAAGAATGATTGACAACTGCACATGAGACAATGTCTCTACAAATATATGGTGTTACCAAGAATGATTGACAACTGCACATGAGACAATGTCTCTTCAAATATATGGTGTTACCAAAAAGATTGACATTTGAACATGAGACAATGTCTCCACAAATATATGGTGTAACCAAGAATGATTGACAACTGCACATGAGAAATGTCTCTACAAATATATGGTGTTACCAAGAATGATTGACAACTGCACATGAGACAATGTCACTACAAATATATGGTGTTACCAAGAATGATTGAAAACTGCACATGAGACAATGTCTCTACAAATATATGGTGTTACCAAGAATGATTGACAACTGCACATGAGACAATGTCTCTACAAATATATGGTGTTACCAAGAATGATTGACAACTGCACATGAGACAATGTCTCTACAAATTTCTGGTGTTACCAAGAATGATTGACAACTGCTTATGAGACAATGTCTCTACAAATATATGGTGTAACCAAGAATGATTGACAACTGCACATGAGGCAATGTCTCTACAAATATATGGTGTAACCAAGAATGATTGACAACTGCACATGAGACAATGTCTCTACAAATATATTATATAACCAAGAATGATTGAGAACTGCACATGGGACAATGTCTCTACAAATAAATGGTGTTACCAAGAATGATTGACAACTGCACATGGGACAATGTCTCTACAAATATATGGTGTTACCAAAAATGATTGACAACTGCACATGAGACAATGTCTCTACAAATATATGGTGTTACCAAGAATGATTGACAACTGCACATGAGACAATATCTCTACAAATATATGGTGTAACCAAGAATAAGTACAACGTTTTATTGTTGTTCATCTTGAATTCACCATGAGACCTTCAATAATGAGCTTTACATCATAGTAATTCCAAGACCGTCCCTTACATTGGTATGAGAGGAATTCTTTAATAGATGTCCAACAGCGTTACATTGTATTTGCTTTTTATACGACCGCAAAAAAATTTTTGAGGTCGTATATTGGTATGATACTTGCCGCGTCGTCGTCGGCGTCTGTAGATTCTTTGTTTCCGTGCGATAACTTTAGTTCTAGTTGATCAATCCTTATGAAATTTAAAGATAATGTTCCTTGTCTCAAAAGGAAGGCTGGGATTGGTTTTGGGTTTTGTGGCCCCACCCGTTTTTAAAAAGGGCCAAAAAAGGCCAAATAAGGTGTTTTCATATATTGGGCTGTACAATATTTATTATTTATCGGATTTTGATGGGGTTTCTTTCAGTATGTTCCTAAGCAAATTTTTAATCGGAGTCATACCAACGGATTACATGTCACATGTACCGTTAATGAGATAAATGGGTCCCAAAAGGGGGAAATCTCAAAAATCTATTTTTTTTTTCATTTTTTGTCCGATTTTGATCGAGTTTTTATCATTAGATTTATTATGAAAAATTAATATAGCGCTTAACTATTATTTTTTTTTTGGTAACTTGTTTCCTTTTCAAGCTATGTGGGGCCGAACGGGGCAAAATTGCAAATTTGCGGATTACCTGAAATTTTTATTTTTTATCAGATTTCGATGGGATTTTTTTCTTTGAATTCCTCTTGATATAAGCTTTCAGTAATATGTAATACGGATTTTGCGTAGCTCTTACCGTTCCAGAGCTACAAGGGGTCAAAGGGGCCAAAATTGCAAATTTTCTAAATATGTGAAATCTTTATTTTTCATCGGATTTTGATGGGATTTTTTCTTTGAATTCCTCTTGATATAAGCTTTCAGTAGTACGCCTACGGATTTGCGTAGCTCTTACCGTTTCTGAGCTACAAGGGGTCAAAGGGGCCAAAATTGCAAATTTTCTAAATATGTGAAATCTTTATTTTTTATCGGATTTCGATGTTATTTTTTTCTTTGAATTTCTTTTGATATAAGCTCTCAGTGGTATGTCAACGGATTTTGCGTAGCTCTTACCGTTTCCGAGCTACAAGGGGTCAAATGCCAAAATTGCAAATTTTCGAAATATGTGAAATCCTTATTATATATCGGATTTCTATCAGATTTTTTTCTTTGGATTCTTCTTGATATTAGCTTTCAGTAGTAAGTCAACAAATTTGGCATAGCTTTTCCCGTTTCCGAGCTAGAGGGTCCAAAATGGCCAAAATTGCAACTGATTCAAGCTCTTTGTTGTGTCCATTTAATTACTGTATCAAGCTCTTTACTGTGTCCTCACTCATTTTGAATTACACTTGTTCAAATTTCAGTATTCGACATGCTGCGGTTGTATCATGCTGCGCTTGGCGTAGCCCTTTATTAAACTAAGGAATGTTTACATTTTGCATAGCACTGCCTTTAGAATTTTTGTAAGTTTTTCATGTCCATGACTTTTGATACATTGAACGAGACATTGTTTATTGAAATATGGATATTACGCACTGAATCTGGTATGATGGCTTTTTACAGTTATAGTTTTCATTGCAGTAGGGCTTTAAAGCATCATCAAATGCAGGCATGTTCCAAATGATGAATTAAAGGATATGGAGTAAATGCACATGAGACAAAGTCTCTACAAATACATTGTAAAAAACAAGCAAAGGAACAACGCTTTTATTGTTGTTCTTCATCTTGAAGTCACCATGAAGCCTTCAACAATGAGCTTTGCTCATACCTAATAGTAATTTCAAGACGGCCCCTAGCACCGGTTTAAGCGGAATTCTTTGCTAATTGTCGAGCAACGCTAAACCCATGTCTTCATTGGTCATGGGTGCGGGATTGTCAACAAACATCAATTAATTATAGTGTTCTTACAATCACTGTCATCCTTTGCCCGACAAAAGCACTAGTGTCTTTAGCTAGTGGACGATTACAACATATAGACAAACACAGGGCACTCATCAAGTCGATTGTAAGAAAACTTGGCGTTATAAAATAGTTAGATGTGGGCACATAAAACAGGTGGTCAGGATTACATTTTGAAATTACAAATTTCAAAGACTTATCTATCAAACATTTCTTTAAATTTCGAAATATTCAGAAAACTAATTCACATTATTATACCCTTTTTAGAGCTTGAATCAGGTG
Source organism: Modiolus philippinarum (assembly GCA_002080025.1). Classification (NCBI taxonomy): domain Eukaryota; kingdom Metazoa; phylum Mollusca; class Bivalvia; order Mytilida; family Modiolidae; genus Modiolus; species Modiolus philippinarum. The sequence continues at coordinate 94,422 of MJUU01069931.1, read as the reverse complement.
AACATTACTTTATTGAATTGTCATATATAGTTTTGTGAAATAAGAATGACGAAAATATAATTTTTGACATATGTACAACAAAAAAAAAATTTTGTTGGGACAATAAAAAGATTGCTTCTTCAAAACAAAGCTGTTTTCAAAAAGTATGATCAATGTTATCGCAACAACTTTTGATATGAATAAAATATATTGTCATAGATCTCTTTCATCCGTTTTATCCTTGGGAACAAATATAGGCTTCAGAATGAAATTTGGATGAAAAATAAAAAACAAAATCAATAGTGTTAAAATAGATTACATGAACATATGAAAGATTTTATGTCCTATTTGTAAAATACTTCAAAAGGGGGAAGTCCGCCGTGCGCGGTCCCGGCTGAAGAATAGGCCCGCAGCATCCTCTGAGCTTGGAGTATGAGCCATCCTAACAGAGGACCCCGAGGGAACCCCGGGATATAGAAATAGGACCCAGTATCTCCGGCTTGCGGGGTGTGACCCCTCCTAAACGGAGGCTGACCCCGAGGGTCCCGGGATATAGAAATAGGACCCATTCCGTGGTTGTGCGGGATTAATAAATACACAACCCATCTTTCGGATGGGATGTAAACTCAGGTCCACGTGTCGGAAGAAATGCCACGCTTCCTGCACGTTAAAGAAACCTTGTAGCAAGCTCTTTTTGGGTTGGTCCGTAGGTGATCGGCTACAAGGCTAAATTCCCCGCCCTTGACGATTTCACCCTACTTTTCCAGTGGCAGTCAGAATTTCCCGTCCCATGGCCATTTCCATACCCCAAAAGTGATTATTTACTTACAAACTTGTTCTCGTCTCGATATAGCTGAAATATTGCTGAGTAGACGTTAAACAATATTCAATCAATCAATCAAAAGGGGGAAGTGATAGGTTTTGGATCAATAATGCAGCGTTGTTAATGAAAATATTTTTATTTTCGACCACAAACATATTTTCACAGAATATCATTTTTGAGAAAAAAAATTATCAAAACTGAAGTAAATATTACGATTCAAAAGTTGAAATAGAAAATTTGTCACCCAAGGAAAATATATATGTGAGCGAAGCTGTAACCTCTGCTTATTTTGCCGGTTTTTATTCAAAGAAACAGCCAATAAAACACATGAAATCTTTCATATTTCATTATCGCGAGGGGATTTTGATGGCAACACGGCTATATTTCACAAAATCAAAATAATGTGTCTAACTATAAAAGAGAGTAAGTATATATAGACCTCAAATTTTATATATTTTGTTTTTTATTATGCTCTTTTCCTTTCTACTTTAAAAGAAGCGTGCCAATTTTGTTAAAACTTTCAAAATGCCAAATTTGTATTATTATTTTTTTATGCGAACATATGCTCAATTCAAAAACAGAAATGTGATAATCTTCGTCGAAAATCCTAAATGTGATTGTCTAATCCTCTTGATTATTTATCTAAAAAAACGAGATTTTCGACATATCAACATCACAACTTATACCACAAAAATTGACATGTGTCAGTTTTTACAATTTGTGAGACATCTACAAGCTAAAATTTATTGAAAGAGTAAGAACATATATGTCAGTAACTATAAATAAGCCAGAGTTACGAAAGTGTTAGAGGAAAAGACAGCAACAGATCCTTCATGGGTGAAAAGCAGAATAAGATTGCATTTCACTGAAAAGGTTTTTACTATTCAAACAATTATGAGAGTAAATTATATTTACCCGTAACACATTATCTGATGAAGTTTTCATTCAAAGTAACTTGTAATGTTAAACTCACCTTGAATTGCTCTGTGCTGTTAAAAGGAATGTTTAGGGGGTCTTGGTCGGATTGTTATTTATATTCTTTTGAAATGGCAAATAGCTTGAAAACATATAACCTTTGATGACAATAGATAAATATATTTGACAAAATCTACATCAAATGTCGTACTTTGAACCCTTCAGGTATAATCCAAACTAAATACGTTATCATCGAGTAATGATTATTCATTTATGTAGATCATGTGTATTTTAGGAACTATGAAAAGTTTTTGTTATTTGCGATCTAAAAATACAAATCAAAAAGATAAAAAGGATAAAGATAACAGGAAACGCCTAGTACAATGGCCGAAATAATCAGTTACATGCCACACTGCACAAAGAAACTGTACAAGATAAAACCACATATAAAAACAAAAACAAAACAAACGTATACAACAGAAGCATCTCGCGATAGCCTAAAGCACGAATTGTGATTCAGATTTATTATCAATAGCACTTTAACAACACTTAATATATAGATAGTATTTGTTATTCTTTATATTCGTATGTCTATGAATTAATGGAGACATGTTATTTTATCTGCACTGAAGAGACATAAGTTGTCGAAATGCGCATATGCAGAATTTAAATTATCAGTAACTTCGGTATTTAGTCATATGTTATATGTATTGACTACTGACAAATAAATGCACATAAAATCTTTTCGCTGCCATTTATTTAGGTTCTTTCAGTTAATTGTTTTCGACGAGATAAAATCACTTTTTTTTGTTTTTTCATTCAATTATTTTTTTTCTGTTCTATCAACTACGGAAGCCCATAAAGGACCTATCAAAAATTTTTTTTTTTGAATTCGTTATAACGAATTCTGGAATTTGTTATAACGAATTTAATTTCATGATCTCTTACATGAAGGAATAGCCAAAAATGATAGGTATTTCGACAGAGAGAAACTCCATACTTCGAGAAGACACCAGTTTTCTCATTTTTTTTGTGACTCTTGCTTGCCATAGATTACAACTTTACAATTTGATATCACTGATTTCAAAATTTGTTATAACAAATTCAGAAATTGTGATTTCAGTTTTTTCAATCTGTTCTCACAATTTCAAAAATTCGTTACAACTATTTCTTTAGAATTTGTTATAACGAATTCTACAATTCGTTACAACTTTTCGAATTTGTTATAACGAATTCAAAAAGTTGTTATAACGAATTAAATTCGTTATAACAAATTAAAAAATCTGTTATAACGAATTCAAAAAATTTTTATAACGAATTAAATTCGTTATAACAAATTCCAGAATTCGTTATAACGAATTCAAAAATATTTTGGATAGGTCCTATATGGGCTTCCGTAATCAAGACATATCTTATCTTTTTTTTTCAGTTGCAAGCATCACAACTCAAATTTTCGAACTTCGAGTAATTTAAAATTCCTAGTAGATATTTTAACTATTTTTTAAATATATATTTTGAAAAATGGGCGATGCATCTGCCTTTGTTTAACTTACGGTTGTAGCGAGGTTAATGACAAGCCCTACAGCTGAAACTTAGTATTCTATAGCAGACTTGATTCAATGTCATTAGACAAGAAAAACGAACACAGATTTAGAGTGCCGTGTGTTTGTCCATATGTTGTAATTGTCCACCAGCTAGAGACAATGGTGCTATTGTCGGGTAACGGATGACAGTGATTGCAAGAACACTTTGCTAGTTTAATAAATGTTTGTTGACAATCTCGCATCCATGGTCAGAATAAACACAATACAATTGCTCGACATAAAGCAATGAATTCCTCTCAAACCGGTGCTAGGGGCCGACGTGAAGGTATGAGGTATGAGCAAAGCTCATGGTTTTTGTTTTTTCAACACTTCATGTTGAATTCAAGGGAAAGATCAACAATAAAAGCGTGATTGCATTTCATGGTTTTACTATTTATTGTAGAGATTGTCTCATTTGCATTTACTCTATATCCATTTGTTTTTTATTAGAAGTGTATCTTTCAAAATTGCGTATTGTCGTCTTTCTTTTTTATGATAATGGTCATGCATAATACAAGTAGTAGGTTTAATTTGTAATACTATGGAGAAATGAGTTGGAGAAAGGAGATTTTTTGGTACCCATAAATTGGTTTAACTCTATGAGTTCCTTTCGTTGTTTATTTTTATCTTTTCTTTTTTGCAGTTCTTTGTTGATTGTGGCATTTGATCGTGATTTTCGGTTTTTCTAGGTGCTGCTGTAATACATCCGAAAATACCACGACAATGTTAGGTCTAAATTGTATCAGCAAAGTTTAGTCGATCACTCTGCTGGATTCGAACCTGTGCTGGTGTAAGATCTGTGTGCACTCAGCTAAGTCAATTCTAGGCTATAGAGGTCCCCGAGTGTATTCACCAGCCCGATAGTCAGACTTGTCTGACATGAAAATGTTACCTTGCGTTTTATAGAATTTGACTGTTTTTATGAAAATTCTAACCCCTTAAAATATCGAGGTTTCATTCCGTGTATAGATGTCCTTGGTACAGGATTTGGCTTCCTATTTCGATTTATTTGGTAATGAGTACTTCTTCTATTACAACTTTTGGATTATGGCTTTCCAATTATTTGATTTTAATGCTGCTGATGAAAGGTTACTCCTTGACACACGTGTACAGCATAACGAAATTTACTGTTTTTTATGCAAGTTCGGTATTTTTTGTACTATAAAATATCGCTTTTAATAGCCGGGTAATATGTATCATGTTTTGTTTGTTCAGTTCTTTGTTAGTGTGTATCTTGGGTCCTTAGACTTAGGTGTAAGCAATTGGGGTAATAAAAAAATCGCTATCCAGAGCGTCAAGGGCCGAAGTCCAAAAGACAAATAGAGAAAGCAGGTATGAGAGTTCACAGGAAACAAAATTGCAATTTTTAGAATATTGAAAATTTTTTATTTCATCGGATTTTGATGTTATTTTTTCTTTAGATTCCTCTAGTTGTAAGTATTCAATAGTATGCCAATGAGTTTGGCATAGCACTTTCTCTTTCCAAGCTGAAACGGGTCAAAAGAGTAAAAATTGTCGTTTTCAAATTAAAAAAAAGAACTTCTTGAAGTTGATTTGATATAACATTCATTGGCTTCTATGGTTGCAATGAATAATTGAAGTTTTGATTACCATAAAAACTAAATTAGGAGACTTAAACGGGTCAAGAAAATATTTTTTCTGCTACACTAATGTCTCTATTTTATGTTTTAGGTTATAGTAGTCTTAATTCTGGTAATTAAAGCCAGATAAACGATCACTGGCTCTCTGGAGCCACTTGTTCATTTTGATATTTTTGTAGTTCTTCACTCGAATGTGCCAAAAATAAAATACAAAAAGATCACATTTCCTGATATAAGGCTTTGACAACTCGGCCAATATAGCTGATTTTTAGCTACATCTACAAAGCACGAGCATTTTTCTTTTTTATACTTCAGAATGATACATCTAAGCTATCAGTTGGCCCGAAAAAACCATGTTTCACAATTATCACAATCGATCTCGCATTCTCTTAGTGTGAATCAACACTAAAAGAGACTTTTAATCGTCGTAACTGACCGCACGTCTAATGAAGGTATACACCTAGATCAGTAAGCAGATATATCTCACAAGAGGGCGACACAATGGAAAATGAAAATTGAACCTACAAATAAGTGATAAATGAATTTAACACTTGCCAAAATTCATTAACCGTATGCATTAACTTATAAAATTCTACTTTTGACAGTAAATCCAAAAACAGGAGTTGAGAAATACAAAAATATCCAAGTTACATAATCAACAGTAAATTTTGTTAATCTGTACACGCCATAATCCAAAACAGTCAGAAATGCAGTACTTATTACCATAATATATCGAAATAGCAGGCCACATCCAGTACCAATTTATTTGGAAACCCGAAGGAATGAAACTTGGCCGGTAAAATATATGGACTATACACTATTATGCTCTAGATTGGTTTCAGGGAGTTTGTACAAAACCTACTGAAAAGATGCGGTCTTGTTGAAATACACTCTGTTTGAAATGTTTAAAAACTAACCATTTTAAGCTCACCTGGTTTCGCCAGGTTGAGCGTTTGGCATCACTTTGCGTCCCTCGCCTGTCAGTCCCAAACTTCACCTTGAATGATCTTTAGAGAATCGCTTCATGAATTTACGTGTGGAAAAGACAAAATCAAAAGGTTGCTATTATGTAAAATTTTTAAATTTAGTGCATAAAGTATTTTCTTTTTTTTATTTACCCCCGAGGGAACCCCGGGGTATAGAAATGGGACCTAGTATCTCTGACTTGCTGGGTATGACCCCTCCTAAACGGGGCTGACACCGAGGGAACCTCGGGATATAGAAATAGGACCCAGTATTCCAGGCTACGGGATACAACCCCTACAAAACTGGATGCCCGTGGTTGTTGGGATGAATAAATACACAACCCACCTTTGGGATGGGATGTAAACTCAGGTCCACGTGTTGGAAGAAATGCCACGTTCCTGCACGTAAAAAAACCCTTGTAGAAAGCTCTTTTTTTGAATGGTCCGTAGGTGATTGGCTACAAGGCTAAATTTCCTGTCCCTTTCGATTTCATCTTACGTTTCCGGTGGCAGTCAGAATTTCCCGTCCCTTGACCCCTTCCCTTTACCCCAAAGTGATTTTTTATTAACAAACTTGTTCTCGTCTTGATATAGCTGAATTTTGCTAAGTACACGTTAAACAATATTCAATCAATCAATCAGTCTTTTTTATTTGTTTCAATTTGTTTTTGAATTTCAAAAAACAAAACAACAAAAACAAAGGGAAAAAAGGGAACAAACAGAAAAAAAACAAGAAACAAAGTAGAAAGGAAAAATTAAAAAAAGACAATAAAAACTGATAAACATTTTAAATGAGGGTGATTTTCAACAAAAATCGCATGGTCAGAACGTTTTGATTGGAACACGTAAAACCATCTAGCACATATAATTTTTATTATATATTTTCAGTGCAAGCTTCATTTCATTCAAACTTCTCAAATTTTTGTTCATTCACTGTTCAAGTATTTTGAAAAGTTTTTGTATGTGGTCATTGGATTTTTACTAGTCTAATGTTACTTTGGCCAATTCTCTATTGTGCTGCTGAATACTGTTAAATGATATATCTACATAGCACAAATATGTTATTAATGTTTATGTTTGTTTCCATTTAATCAATGTAAAAAATGGATAAAAGGAAACACATACAGTGGCTGAAAATTTTAATAACATGCCCTTTTAAAAGCAATCAATTTATTTAGTATGATTTAAATGGATTTAATTTATAGTGTAATATTGTAGCAGTTAAACTGTCGTTTTTTATATTTTTTTTTATATTTTATACTCTTGTTATACTTGTATAAAGCTTTAATGGTTTTATATTGATATTTTATATATTTATTATAATTGTTCACCTTACTTAACAGTTATCACCACAATATAGCTGATATATTGCTGAAGTTGGTGTAAAACATCAGTCAATCAATGAATATAATTACATGCCACAATCTGCTATGGAACTACACATGAAGAACACGAATAAGACAAAAGACAAACGTACACAACGATAGAAACTCGGGACAGCCGGACTTGGTACCGGCACTAGCAAAATACCTTCGATCTAAGCCGAATGATCACTTTGGGTTTTGAGGGTTTGAATCAACTCTTTGTCGGGAGACAGTTGAAAATTTTGCGCATAATTTAGGCAAAAAATATGGCAAAAAATAGCTTTGAACCCTAGCCTTTTCTCATATGGCAAAACAAGGGTAACTTTTATATGGAAATCCATAGCAAAAATACAAAGTGTATCTTACATGATTTAACCTTTATCCTTCTTCTATCTATTTCCTACCCACCTAATGTTCATCGTGTACTATGTTACAACTCTAGATTTCCTACGAGGAGGAATAATCTGGTTACCGAAAGCTATATTTTTATATAGCCTAGGTTGCCGAGTGGTCTAGGGCGCTGGACATTTTGCAGGCGGTGTTGCCATAGATGACAACAAGTAGGGGTTCAACAGCCGAAGACCTTGCTGGATTTTCTGATGTTAACAGGTTTAAAAAGATGTTTTTCATCACTGTTGGCATTCAGAATCGTACATTCTACCTTTGCAGCTCACCCTACCAACACATTATAATTCATATTATATAGAGCTGTGTGCAACACTATTATCTATATACCTTATGTATCTTACCTGTTGCGGTCCCGGCTGAAGAATAGGCCCGCAGCATCCTCTGAGCTTGGAGTATGAGCCATCCTAACAGAGGACCCCGAGGGAACCCCGAGATATAGAAATAGGACCCAGTATCTCCGGCTTGCGGGGTGTGACCCCTCCTAAACGGAGGCTGACCCCGAGGGTCCCGGGATATAGAAATAGGACCCATTCCGTGGTTGTGCGGGATTAATAAATACACAACCCATCTTTCGGATGGGATGTAAACTCAGGTCCACGTGTTGGAAGAAATGCCACGCTTCCTGCACGTTAAAGAACCCTTGTAGCAAGCTCTTTTTGGGGTGGTCCGTAGGTGATCGGCTACAAGGCTAAATTCCCCGCCCTTGACGATTTCACCCTACTTTTCCAGTGGCAGTCAGAATTTCCCGTCCCATGGCCCTTTCCATACCCCAAAGTGATTATTTATTAACAAACTTGTTCTCGTCTTGATATAGCTGAAATATTGCTGAGTAGACGTTAAACAATATTCAATCAATCAATCAATCTTACCTGTTGCAACCTTATCCCTCTTCTATCTATTTCCTATCCACCTAATGTTCATCGTGCACTATGTTACAAGTCTAGATTTCCTACAAGGAGGAATAACCCCGGTTACCGAACGCTATATTTTAATATAGCCTAGGTGGCCGAGTGGTCTAGGGCGCTGGACATAGTGCAAGCGGTGTTGCCATAGATGAGAACAAGCAGGGGTTCAAATACCAGCCGAAGACCTTGCTGGATTTTCCGATGTTAACAGGTTTAAAAAGATGATTTTCATCACTGTTGGCATTCGGAATCATACATTCTACCTTCACAGCTCACCTTACCAACACATTATCATTCATATTTTTTCAAACAATGAATTTAGGTTTTTCTATTTAGATCCTTTTGATGATTTGTTCTCTATCAGCTTTTGCACGTTTTTGGTTTATGGACTTCCAAATGTTTTGGTTTGATTTGCACTGATGAGACATAAGTTGTCGCAATGAGCATATGCAGAAATAAAAATTAACAGTAATTTCGGTATTTTGATATTAACATCATACTGTAAGTACGGTATTATATAAATTAACCGCTTTTAAATGATTAATTTCTATTAAAGAGAACTTTTTAAAAGATTTTGTTTTCCTACGGAAAATTGAGATTTTTAACCATTAACTCAAAATTTAAGTAATACAGGAAATCTCTTTTTTATCTCGGGATATTTACACTTTATGTACCAAAATTCAGATAAACGTATGATTTCTGAATGGTAAAAATAGGATAACAAATATAAAGAATTTTATCATTAAGAGACCGAGTTTCCTTCTTTGACTTTACAGGATTTAACTTTCATGTTAAACCTAATGGTGGCGTATGCTAATAATCAAAACGGTAGAATCTTGTCATATAGAAGACTGTAACCTTATGTAGATTAAACAAGCAAATATCGTAGTAATTTTATCTCATGTATTACGTGCATAGTGATGAAGTGCACCTTTACACTGACATTTCATAGCAATGTAAAAGTACATATTATGCAAACGTGGCAATTCATATTAAATATTCAAGTTTTTAGATGAATGTAGTTAATATGAATATCAAATTTTGTACTTGAAGAGAATAGAGGAAACTGTCTCTTAAATAAATTAAAGAAAGTAGGAAGGTTTTAAATTAATACAGATTTGCTGAACTTGACAAACTGGAAGGAGTGCGAAATCTCTTTTAAGGATGTTCGCTGGTCAATTTTAAAATAACAAGGATTCCTATTAAATGTGATTTTTTGCTAGAAAATTTTAAAAGAAGTAATTTAAGCCAAAAAAATTAATAGGTTACCGATGAAATTACTGGGATACAAGTGCTTGATAAAATGGCGGGAAACTGAACTCCTCTGCATTTTTCATAGATTTAACACGAGGAATGTTTATCAAATAATGAATGTGACAAAATAACACCAATGGAATAAAATTTTGTCAGAATGCTCCAAAAAATGTATAAAATGAAATTATGGAAAAAAATTAGGGGGTCACCGGGCAAAACATTATTATGCTTTTAAATGGATAAAACCAGAAAAATCCGAAAATCTGACAGAAATACATAAACATTACCAGCTAACATCCTTAACTTACTAACATTTTATCAGCAATCAAAGACAGGCATGATACATCGGCAAACAAATACTCTGAAACTATTCAATTCCTAAGTTACAAATCACATGTGTGTTTTTAAAATTTCGAAAGATCTAGGGGAAAATCTGAGATCTCGGTCATTTTCTCAAATACATTCTTTCTTAATATTTGATGTTTTTCAAAATCTATACCACGCTACCCCATGATAAAGTAAGATAAGGAATCAAAGGTGTCATTCAAATACATCGACAAACGAATACCGAAGCAAGAACAAGGAAAGGGGAAATTCTTAAATCAAAAATCCAAAATCACGGCAATTCACAGCAATACGAATTGAGACAGTATGACACAGACAAAACAAATAAACAAATGAACAAGAACGCCACAAAACTAAAGTACTAGCAGTGTGAACCCCTATTAAAATGAGGTATCATCAGGTGCTCCGGAAGGGTGAGCATGATCTGCTCCACGCATGGCACCAGTCACACAGCCAGTTAAAATAAGATGTTGAAATATCTGATTGGTTATTTCCATTTTCTAACCTGTAGACAAGGCCAATGAAAACTCATGGTGTATGTTACTCCTCTAACCCTAAAACAGGACCAAGGTGAAAGTTTGAAAAGATTTTTTATATTTCTTTCTGGTTTCAGAGGACAAGAAGAAAATGTGAATTTTCACATAGGGTCCAATGTTAAACCTAAGTTCAGCACTGGCAGCCATGTTTTTAATCGAATTGGAAGGAAATGAGCAATCTATGTAAAGGACCTTCCATACATCATTCCTGTAAAGTTTGGTTGAATTTGCTTCAGTAGTTTCAGAGGAGTGGATGAAAATGTAATTTTCACATTGGGTCCTATGTTAAACCTAAGTTCCGATCTTGCAGCCCTGTTTTTCGTCGGATCTGAACGAAATGAGCAATCTTTGTAAAGGACCTTCCATACATCATTCCTGTAAAGTTTGGTTCAATTTGCTTCAGCCTTTTGAGAGCAGAAGATGAAAATGCGATTTTTCCCATAGGGTCCAATGTTAAACCTAAGTTCCGCGCTGGCGGCCATGTTTTTTTATCAAATAGGAACGAAATGAGCAACCTTCGTAATGGACCTTCAATACATCATTCCTGTAAAGTTTGGTACAATTGCTTCAGCCTTTTCAGAGCAGAAGATGAAAATGTGATTTTTCCCATAGGGTCCAATGTTAAACCTGAGTTCCGCGCTGGCGGCCATGTTTTTTATCGGATCCGAACGAAATGAGCAATCTTTGTTAAGGACCTTCCATACATCATTCCTGTAATGTTTGGTTGAATTTGCTTCAGTGGTTTCAGAGGAGAAGATGAATATGTGAAAAGTTTAACGGACGGACGGACGACGGACGCCAAGTTACGGCAAAAGCTCACACTGACCCTTCGGATCAGGTGAGTTAAAAAGTAATGATAGTAGAAAAAGTATAAATTTTTAGTATTTTCTGATGTTGGTTTTCTCAATATTGAAAACAGGGTAAAACAAATGCGACTCAATCACGTACATAAAATTTTTTATATTCGTTGTCCAAATTATATGTTGCAAATTTCACCTAAGTTAGTGACTGTCATAATTGTATAACAACTTTTATGCCCGATCGGTTAAAGGTCCGGCAGATAATACTTTTTATTTTAAAGCTGTAAATGATCGGAATACATTACTTGAAAATATTTAACGTATAAAACCAGAAAATAAGTTCAAAATTGCTGTAAAAGATTTTTTTATTTGAACAACAGAAAATTAAGTTTCAAAATAGTTTTGTTTTTTTTTAGAATCTCCCAACCTGCATCAAATTAATAACCTGCCTAAGTCTTGAATCATTCAATTATATTATATTATTTTAAAGTTTTAAAAGTAAATTTACTACTAGGGAGCCCACTGGAAATAAGCCATTAAGGCTTTATGAGATATCCAAGGTTAAATATCAACACTTTTATCTGAATTTTAATTTAATTATTTTCATACATTTTCACACGATTTTCAACACTGAAAATTTTTAATCTTGACAAAGTTTGCATTTTGCAATGTCTTATTATTGTGTATTTGTATTGTATTGTATAAGTTAATATTTAATCGAAATAAATCTATCTACGATATATAGATGTCCTGCATATTTTAATTGAAATTATAATATCACATATAAACAGACACTGGAATGACGTTCCTCTAGCTCCGTCATATAGTGTAAATATATCTTAGCTGGTTAGATTTGCAACCGTTTGTTTTTCTTTTGGCGAATTTAATAAACGAAACTTTACTATTGTATCCAAAATATTAGAGCAAGGTTACAGATTTCATAAATACTTGTAAGAAGTTTTACAGAAGATATGAACATTTGATATCAAAATATCGCGCCACCCGCAATTACCCTTCTCATAGCGCATTTATCGTCCTTGATTATGCAAAAATGTAAAAAAAAAATGCCAGAAATTATAGAAAAAATATCAAGAACATTTGTTGACACGGATACGTCTCGCCGAAATATTAACAGTGTCGCATATACGATGAACTTAACACAGAAGCAAAAATATAGCTGAAAACCTACAAAGTTGGATAAAGGGTAAGACATTAAAGTCCAAATTGAGTCCAATGGTAAACTATATTCGGTGCTGTTGAAATGTTTTTCATCGGATCGAAACGAAATGTGCAATCGTTGTAACGGACCTTGATTTCAGCCATTTGGTAAAGTTTTGCTAAATTTGCTTCGGTGATCCCAGAGAAGATTGATATAGGGTCTTTTGTGAAACATATCTTAAAAATTGGTCATGTAATTTATCGGATCGGAACAAAATGAGCAATCATTGTAAAGGACCTTCGATACATCATTGCTGTAAAGTTTGACTAAAGGGCCAACAGGGGCAACGAACTTTGATGGCTACTTGAATTGGGGAGAAATGGGTAGGGGCAGTAAATATAGCCTTCTTATATGACAAGTGAGTGTGCTCTCTTACAGAAATACAGATGTCTTTATACTGCATGTAGCGCGGCGACTCTCCATGCAGTTTGGCTACGATAGTTCGTGTTAAGACTTTAAGTATTAGGATCCGACTACCATGTATAGACTGGGAATTCCTCAATGCACCAACTGGGAACACGTCCGTCAGCTCTGAAGACGGGACCCATGAACACGATTCAGTAGCCGACGCTCTTGAACGAAATATGTAGTAGGTGTCTTGATACTGCACAAGGCGTGGAGTCTTTCAACACAGTTTGTCTACAATTTATAACGAGCTGAAAACATCACAAAAACAGTGCATACCCCCTATCAACCACCTTGGGACGAGTGTGGCAGCTCTGTTGAAGGAGTCACTTCCCACCGATTCAGGAGCCAGAAAAATATAGACAATATTATTTTCTGGGAAAAACTCAAATAAATCAGAAAAATCGTATAATTGAAATGGTTTCGAAAAACCACACAGCTGTAGCTTACACTTTTTTCTAAAGTCGAGGCATACAAATTCAATCGTATTTCGAATAGCTGGATATTAAAAACAGACGGGAATGCGACTTTTCCTGGCCATTTATTAATAATTAAATCGCCGTTTTCTTTGTAAAACATTAAAGAATTCTTAAATTCTATGTGAATCTACTACCAAAACTTAAGACGAAGTTGACGGCACAAAGTCATTATACACTTTTGCTGCATCTTTGTCAGCAAAATGCTACGAATAAAGTTTTTGTACATCGGAAAGGACGCAAACTTCGTGAAAATACCGGGTTTTGATGTTTATATGGTACTCCATCTTCGAATAGAATAAAGAGAAAGATCAAGTTTGCGATTACAAAGACAAAAAATGTGCTAAAAAAGAACTGAGAGATGCATCGACAAATGAATACCGAAGCAAGAATGAGGAAAGGGGAATTCTATAATAATTCATTCAAAATCACGACAATTCACCTCCAACACGAATTGAGACAGTATGACAAAGACAAAACAAATAGATCAAGAACGCCACATAAATAAAGCACTATCAGTGTGAACCCTACATCAGGTGCCCCAGAAGTGCGGCATGATCTGCTCCACGCGTGGCACAGTGTGAAACAAAATTGCAACTCCATACCTTCGTGGCTGCTGGTATAAAAGTTAATTGTAAGTAAAAGATGAAGACATCCTCCATCTCGCCGTTAGACAAAAATCTTACTCTATATGTACAAAAACTTAAGAATGAATACTCTTGCATAGCTCTGTCCTTAGATAATTTCGGCTTTCTATTTAGATTCTATTGCTAATCTGTTCTCTTTTAGATTTTATACGTGTTCTGGTAAATGAATTTCCAAATGTTTATTTTGATCTGCATTGAAGAGACATAAGTTGTCGGAACGCGCATTTACAGAAATAAAATTTACAATAACTTCGGTATTTTGTTATTTGCACATACATTCCCTTGATCAAACATGACGGATGATGACTAGAAAAAACCTAATTAATTATGCACGGATGAATTGTGCCGGATGACTAATACAGGTAAACTAAATAATTTCCAACGAAACGAATCTAACTGAGCGTTACAGTAATGTCTGGGTATCACAGTCATTAATGTTCTGGTATAAATTGTTTCCTGTGTGTTATATTGAACAAAAGTCATGTCTTGATAAATTACAGTCATTAGTGTAAAGGTATAAATTGTTTTTTGTGTGTTATATTGAACATTCTAATATGAAAACAATGGCAACCATGACGACCAGTCATATGAAAATCTCCAATAATATTATGAGTGACGTCTCAAAAGTCTTTATGCTGAAACATACGACGTCATAATATGTTTTGTGCACAAAAACGTCAGAAAATTAAGAAATAAAACATGGCCGCCATACTATATTGTCATTATAACATGGGCTTGAGTTGTTTTTGCAAATATTTTATCCCGAGCGTTAGCGAGCCCAGCAGGCACACAACATTTAAACAACATTGAAACAACATTGAGCTTTTACATTGAAACAACATTGAAATTTGGTTTCATATGGAAGTTTTATCAACGTTGACTTTTCAACATTGAATCAATGTTGTAAAACAACGTTGAAACNGGGTATGATTTATTTCGATTCTGATATGGAAATTTCACCCATTTTATACCCGAAGCGAGCAGCGACTATCTAATGGTTCCGTAACATTTTGATTTTGATAAACAAATACACGGACAAAAAACTTTCCACAAATACAACAAAAAACTTACTTTCGTTTGATGAAATTGCTTATTTAACTGTAGAAAATGCCTCAAGTCCTCTTAATCTCCATTCAAACTTTGCAACCGACGCTGCTTACGAACCGGACATTACGATGTTATTTGTGACGTCACAAGCAGGAAAATTAAAGTTTGTCCCGAACATTGCCTTTTCAAGTAAAAAAAATCCATAATGAATTTCGGAAACAAATTAAATTAAAAAAGTTGTTAGTGGATGGTAGATGATTTTGACAGTTAACATGAAAAATAGATTCAAAATATGCAAGAGAAACTATGCATCTTTTGCACATGTGCTAAGAGTGTTATATTGGTATTATAACATGACTCTATTTACAAAGCTAATACAGGAAGCCATATTAGAATATTACGTATAGGTCCGTCCAGAACATAAAATGTCATATTAGAATCGAAATAATTCATGTTCGCCGGTGGTTTG
>MJUU01069931.1:24385-53853 GCA_002080025.1 Modiolus philippinarum | reverse complement strand
ATCATATTAAAAATTGTCTTTGAAATACACAATAATATATATGATGTCCCTATAAAGTCCTGTTAGTGGACGAATCTGCTGGTGGATAGAAAGCTGTCACAGAAACACTCGCGCCATCTGTTGTCATAATTCAATCATACGCGTTTTTTCCGCCACGTTTATTTTAAGCACATAAAAACAAAAAATGCATGAAAATACAACGACAAAAGTTAAATATAAACGAAAGAATGTTGCACAATGAATACTTACTTTGAACACTTCTCTTTCAAATTATAAAACATGAAATTTTTCGAAATTAACACGGTAGATATAATGTCGTGAAAGAAGAATTTAGAACTTAATGAACAAAGCATGGAAATGGGAACATTTAAAGAAAGAACATAAAATATAACAAATTGAGTTTTTAGAAACAATAATATAAAATATAAAAACTGCAGAAGAACGGACGAAATAGGAAACTGAAAGAAAGAATATAAAATATGATAAAATGATATTATAGAATCTACAATATAGAATATAGAAAATGCAGAACTATGGATAAGGAAAGTGAAAACAATAAAAAGAGAAGATAAAATTTACAGCATAGAATTTATCTGGTGGCGGAAATACCCCTCCATACTGTGAAGCCCGAATAACTTTTATATTCTGCTAGAAGTGCTATAATTTTTCTATTAAAAGTGTTTAAAAATTGTGATTTTGCTATAACGGGGATACGGTCTCATATCCACTGTCAAGTTAACCAATCAAATTGCAGGATTTACCAGGATATTTCACTTCAGCAGAATATAAAACTCATTTAACGTTTCTTATCTGTAACCTACTCTGGATATAAACACATAGAACGTGTCTGTAACCTACTGTGGATATAAAACACAGAATACTGCTATCAAACATAATAAAAATATTGTGCGTAACGTCACAGCATGACACATGGTTTTCTACAAAAAAAAATTTTATATCAAAATGTCAACTTTTGGTTTGATTTCTATGACAACCAAGTACTCACCTGTCCATAACAACAATTTCAGACGCCCTTCCAAAAAGAAAAAAAATGAGCAAAGGTTCCCTTTATAATCTATGTAATATGTATTACTAAAATCCAAATACATTTTTCAACAAAAACAATTACTACGAACTCAAAATTTCAATTTTTTGGTATGGTTTTCATGGCAACGGTAGATATTTTGAAATTTCCAATTCTGTGAAACACCCAGCCCCTTTTTATTGTTGAATTTTTTATATTTTGACCTTGGCGTTAGTTCTACCATTAGATTTATAATAAACCTGTAGATCCTATCAAATGTTTATGGAAGTATGGTATATCTTTTTTTTTAATTATGTCACCTTCTAGGTTCCGTATGTTTCAGCTAGATTTGCATTGAGTTCAAACTTGTCAGAGGACATTAGTAACATCTCATATCACGTCAAAATGGGATCATTTCATTTTCGAAAAATTTTCAGATGTTTTTAATTTGAGTTTATAGGTCCATAATGGTCAAAGATGCCCGCTTTTAAACCCACCAAAATAAATTTTGAGAAAAAATTAAGACAATAAACAATTTGTTGGGGAATGGTATGTGTTACTCTTAGATATTCTACCTGACACTAGAAAAAAGAACATTAAATAATCAAAGTTGCAGATTTAAACAAGAGGCTCTTAAGAGCCAGTATCGCTCACCTGGCCATGACTGACATAGATAAAAGGCATATATAATAGGATTCAATGTTAAACTATGTTCCCGGATAGAAGGCCACCAGAGGACTTTTGTGATCAAGTTTTATAGTTCTAATTGGATTAGTGGTTTAGATTAAATTCTTTTAATGGAACCCAATATAATCTATCTTAATGCTGACGGCCATGTTGGATGAGGTGCCCGGATACCTTTATTGGAATGTACCATCAAAGTACCATTGTGTTCAAGTTGTTTCAGAAAGTGTTTGGATGCGTTATCCAATTCGACCCATTTCACACTACCTTTCAAAAATAATTTGGCCAGGGGTTTCCCTTTTAATCTATGTAATTATTGCTGAAATTAAAACATTACAAGCCTTTTCCAAAAAATATCTGGGCAGGGGTTCTCCTTATTAACTAGTATTTACTTGTTTCTGAAAACTAAACATAAAATTTAGTAGAATACTTTTTTTCTTCTAAAATTACAGCTTTTTTGTTTGGTTTCCATGGCAAGCGAAAGCTCGACCATCCACTACAACCCATAACAGAACACTATTTAACAAAAATGGACAGGGGTTCCCCTTATAATCAAAGTAATACATATTGCTGAAATTTAAAACATTCAGAGTCCTTTTCAAAAAAAAAAAATGGGCAAAAGTTCCCCTTGTTATCTATATATTGCCGATATAAAAAATAAAACATCTGGCAGAATATTTTTTTTCAAAAATTTCAGTTTTCTGGTCTAGTTTCCATGGCAACTGAGAGCTCCACCGTCCATTACAACCTATATCAGACCCTATTCAAATAAAAATTTGGACAAGGGTTCCCCTTTATATAAAAAGGTCCGATGTAAAAACTATGTTACCCACTGGCAGCCATCTGGGATGAGTTACGGATCTGCCGAATAACTGCCGGATATAATTTTTGGATTGGACCATCTAAGGACCATTGTGATTAAGTTTGGTTATAATTGGACTGGTACTTTCTGAGAAGAAGATCTTTAAATGTTTTTTTCCATAGGGTCCAATGTTAAAACTTTGTTCCCCGCTGGCGTCCATCTTGGATGAGGTACGGAACTGACGGACATCTTTTTTGGAAGGGACCATATAAGGACCATTGTGACTAAGTTTAGTTATAATTTGGCTGATAGTTTCTGAGATCTTTGAATGTCTTCTCCATAGGGCATAATGTAAAAACTATGTTCCCTCTGGCGGCCATCTTGGATAAGGTTCGGACCTGCCGGATACCTTTTTTGGATGGGACCACCTAAGGACCATTGTGACTAAGTTTGGTTTTAATTGGACAAGGACTCTCTGAGAAGAACATCTTTGAATGTATTTTCCATAGGGTCCAATGTTAAAACTTTGTTCCCCGCTTGTGGCCACCTTGGATGAGGTACGGACCTGTCGGATACAATTTTTAAAGGGCACGACCCAAGGAATATTGAGATTAAGTTTGGTTCTAAATGGCCTATTGGTTTCAGAGGAGAAGATCTTTGAATGAAAATTTTACACGACGGACGACGGACGGACGGACGGACGATGGACGCCAAGTGATTGAAAAAGATCACCCTGGCATAGCCAGGTGAGCTAAAAAAAAGGGATAAATGTTTAAAATTTATGTAATGTTATGAACATTTGAATTGTGGATATATGTCTGACATCAAATATTTTACAAAGGTAGGACATTTTTTCATGAAATGATATATATTTTTTTTTCAGGTGAAAGGTAAACTATTATTCTCTCTTTTACGGAAAGGTAATGCAAATTTGGGGAAATATAAAACGCCGGTCACATTTAATACCAGTATAGGGGTCCAATACAAAAAATAAAAATTATGTACCCTCAGATTAAATAATAGGAAACTTCATTTTAAAGTTGAATTTTATTTTCAAAATAAAAGAAATGCAGACAGTATGGTGACAATTGAACTAAACTAAGTCGGGTATATTTAAATCTATTTGAATACAAATATTAAATCTATTACACATGTCAAAATTATACCTAGGTAGTAAGTACGGCTTTCAAGGTTAACTTAAGATACAACTAATTATATATACCACACACTACTCAACATACATACTAACTCTCAACCTTGTATATATTTGGCACTCTTATATTTAATAATGTTGTCAACAGTGAAATGAAATAAATTATAGAACACATAAATTTTTGTCTCCCTTTTCCTCTGTGGTTTCTACTTTTTAATATTCTTCAGTATCCTCTTCTTCCACTCCTTCTTCTGTGGATTCTACTCCAACTTCTTCATAGTCTTTCTCCAATGCTGCCATATCTTCTCTAGCTTCCGAAAACTCTCCCTCTTCCATCCCTGTAAACCAAAATAATAATGTAAAAACTCTCCTTCTTCCACCCCTGTAAATCAAAATAATAATGTCAAAACTCTCCCTCTTCCATCCCTGTAAATCAAAATAACAGTGTCAAAACTCTCCCTGTTCCATCACTGCAAATCAAAATACTAATGTCAAAACTTTCCCTCTTCCATCCCTGTAAATCAAAATAACAGTGTCAAAACCCTCCCTGTTCCATCCCTGCAAATCAAAATAATAATGTCAAAACTCTCCCTCTTCCATCCCTGCAAATCAAAATACTAATGTCAAAACAGAACTCATAGGCGTTGCTTATCTGAAACCTACTTTGAACAAGATTGCTACGCGTAGCTATGTCCCCCGCCGCTGCAGTAAAGTCGATAAAGTCCCATAACTCATGTAAAATTTTGCGATTCAAAATGGCGACAGGATATGATCAACTGCATTGGGTAGCAAACAGCAAAGCAAAATTTCAGCAAAATCCCTTAATTGGATTTTAAGGAGATGTGTGCACAAAGTCTTCCTATATTGTAGTATGCATTAAGTCGATAAAGTCCCATAACTCCCGTAAAATTTGTCGAATCAAAATGGCAGCATAATATGATCAAGTCTGACATACCCTGCATATGGTGGAAAATGTTCAAACACAATTTCGGCATAATCTGTTCAGTGGTTTCCGAGGAGTTGCGCCCACAAAGTGTTTTCAAGCTGTAGCATGCATTAAGTCGATAAAGTCCCATGACTTCTGAAAATTTGTCAAATCAAAATGGCGGCATAATATGACCAACTACAGTTGGTGACAAACAATCACACAAAGTTTCAGCAAAATCTGTCCAGTTGTGCAAGAAGAGTTGCGTCCACAAAACACGTGACACACGGACGCAGACCATTACTATCTCCCTCCGTCGCGTTGCGGCTGGGGGACAATATATTGATATTATCTAGTACTTATGTAGACTAATAATCCTAGAAAATTTGAAGGAAATCTAAGAAGTGGTTTTTTAGGAGTTGCATCCACAAGATCTGTCATTGTATAACATTGTCAAAATTTTAAAGTCCAATAACCCCTTCACCGGCAATATTTGACGAATCAAAATGGCGATGCATTATGATCTAGTACATATGGCGACTAACAATCCTGTAAAATAAGAATGAATTCGGACTAGCGGTTTCTGAGGAGTTGCGTCCACAAGATTTGCCATTGTATAACAATGTGGAAATAATCGAAGTCCCATTACTCCTACAAAATTTGACGAATCAAAAGGGCGATATGAAATGATCTAGTTCTGATGGTGACTGACAATCCTGTAAAATTTGAATGAATTATAACCAGCGGTTTCTGAGGAGTTGCGCCCACAAGATTTGCCATTGAATAACAATGTGGAAATAATCAAAGTCCCATATCTCCCGCAAAATTTGACGAATCAAAATGGCGATATGAATTAGTACTAATAGTGACTAACAATCCTGAAGAATTTGAACGAATTCTGACCAGCGGTTTCTGAGGAGTTGCGCCCACAAAAAACGTGACACACGGATGCTCAGACGCACAGACGCAGACCATTACCATGTCCCTCCGTCTCGTTTCGGGGAGGGGGACAATAAGATCTCGTATAATAAGGCTTATCACTAACAGATGTGGATATGAAACACAGAACGTGTCTGTAACCTACTGTGGGTATAATGCAAATAGAACGTGTCTTCTCTGTAACCTACTGTGGATAATAAACTCATAGATCGTGTCTTATCTGTAATCTACTGTGGATATAAAACACATAGAACGTGTCTGTAACCTACTGTGGATATAAAACTCAAAAACGTTTATGGAACCTACTGACCTACTGTGGATATAAAACTCTTAGAACGTGCCTGTAACCCACTGTGGATATAAAACTCATAGAACGTGTCTGTAACCTACTGCGGATATAAAATACATAGAACGTGTCTGTAACTTCTGTGGATATAAAACTCATAGAAGGTGCCTGTAACCTACTGCGGATATAAAACTAAGGAACGTTTATGGAACCTACTGTGGATATAAAACTCTTAGAACGTGCCTGTAACCTACTGTGGATATAAAACTCATAGAACGTGTCTGTAACCTACTGTGGATATAAAATACATAGAACGTGTCTGTACCCTACTGTGGATATAAAACACATAGAACGTGTTCTATCTGTAACCTACTGTTGATATAAAACTCATAAAACGTGTCTGTAACCTACTGTGGATATAAAACTCTAAAGAATGTTTATGGAACCTACTGTGGATATAAAACTCTTATAACGTGCCTGTAACCTACTGTGGATATACAACTCATAGAACGTGTCTGTAACCTACTGTGGATATAAAATACATAGAACGTGTCTGTAACCTACTGTGGATATAAAACACATAGAACGTGTCTTATCTGTAACCTACTGTGGATAAAAAACACATAGAACGTGTCTGTAACCTACTGTGTATATAAAACTCATTGAACGTGCCTGTAACCT
The DNA here is from genome assembly GCA_002080025.1 of Modiolus philippinarum. NCBI lineage: Eukaryota > Metazoa > Mollusca > Bivalvia > Mytilida > Modiolidae > Modiolus > Modiolus philippinarum. Next base: position 47,359 of record MJUU01069931.1, on the reverse strand, counting down.
ACTGTGGATATAAAACTAAAAGAACGTGTCTGGAACGTACTGTGGATATAAAACTCATAGAACGTGCCTTTAACCTACTGTGGATATAAAATCACGTGTCTAAAACCTTCTGTGGATATAAAACTCATATAGAACGTGTCTGTAACCTACTGTGGATATAAAACACATAGGACGTGTCTGTAACCTACTGTGTATATAAAACTCATTGAACGTGCCTATAACCTACTGTGGATATAAAACTAAAAGAACGTGCCTGTAACCTACTGTGGATATAAAACTCATATATCGTGTCTGTTACCTGCTGTGGATATAAAACACTAACAATATGGCTTATCTGTAAAATACTGTGGATATAAACCTCAAAGAACGTGCCTGTAACCTAATGTGGATATAAAACCCATAGATCGTGTCTTATCTGTAACCTACTATGGATATAAAACAGATAGAACGTGCCTGTAACCTACTGTGGATATAAAACTCAAAGAATGTGTTTGGAACCTACTGTGGATATAAACTCATAGAACGTGTCTGTAACCAACTGTAGATATAAAACACATAGAACGTGTCTGTTACCTGCTGTGGATATAAAACACTTACAACATGGCTTATCTGTAAAATACTGTGGGTATAAACCTCATAGAACGTGCCTGTAACCTAATGTGGATATAAAACTCATAGATCGTGTCTTATCTGTAACCTACTGTGGATATAAAACAGATAGAACGTGCCTGTAACCTACTGTGGATATAAAACTCAAAGAACGTGTTTGGAACCTACTGTGGATATAAAACTCATAGAACGTGCATGTAACCAACTGTGGAAATAAAACACATAGAACGTGTCTGCAACTTACTGTGAATATAAAACACAAAGAACGTGTCTTATCTGTAACCTACTGTGGATATAAAACTCATAGAACGTGCCTGTAACCTACTGTGGATATAAAACACATAGAACGTGTCTTATCTGTAACCTACTGTTGATATAAAACTCATAGAACAAATCTGAAACCTACTGTGGATATAAAACTCATAGAACGTGTCTGTAACCTACTGTGGATATAAAACACATAGAACGTGTCTTATCTGTAACCTACTGTTGATATAAAACTCACAGAACGTGTCTGGAACCTACTGTGGATCTAAAACTAATAGAACGTGTCTGGAACCTACTGTGGATATAAAACACATAGAACGTGTCTGTAACCTACCGTGGATATAAAACACATATAACGTGTCTGTAACCTACTGTGGATATAAAACTCTTAAAACGAGTCTAGAACCCACTGTGGATATAAAACTCATAGAACGTGTCTGTAACCTACTGTGGATATAAAACACATAGAACGTGCCTGTAACTTACTGTGGATATAAAACTCATAGAAGGAGTCTGGAACCTACTGTGGATATGAAACAAATATAACGTGTCTGTAAGCTACCTGGATATAAAATACATAGAGCACGGCTTATCTGTAATCTGCTGTGGATATAAAACACATAGAACGTGTCTTATCTGTAACCTACTGTGGATATAAAACACATATAACGTGTCTGTTACCTACTGTGGATATAAAACACATATAACGTGTCTGTTACCTACTGTGGATATAAAACACTTACAACATGACTTATCTGTAAAATACTGTGGATATAAAACACAGAGAACGTGCCTGTAACCTACTGTGGATATAAAACTCATAGAAGGAGTCTGGAACCTACTGTGGATATGAAACAAATATAACGTGTCTGTAAGCTACCGTGGATATAAAATACATAGAACACGGCTTATCTGTAACCTAGAACGTGCCTGTAACCTACTGTGGATATAAAACTCATAGATCGTGTCTTATCTGTAACCTACTGTGGATATAAAACACATAGAACGTGTCTGTAACCTACTGTGTTTATAAAAATCATAGAACGTGCCTGTAACCTACTGCGGATATTAAACTCACAGAACGTGTCTGGAATCTACTGTGGATATAAAACACATAGAACGCGTCTGTAACCTACTGTGGATATAAAACAGATATAACGTGTCTGTTACCTACTGTGGATATAAAACACTTACAACATGCCTTATCTGTAACCTACTGTGGATAGAAAACACATAGAATGTGCCTGTAACCTACTGTGGATATAAAACTCATAGTACGTGTCTGGAACCTACTGTGGATATAAAACTCTTAGAACGTGCCTGTAACCTACTGCGGATATAAAACTCATAGAACATGTCCGGAACCTACTGTTGATATAAAACTCATAGAACGTGCCTGTTGCATACTGTGGATATAAAACTCATAGAACGTGTCTGGAACCTACTGTGGATATAAAACTCATAGAACGTGTCTGTAACCTATTGTGGATATAAAACACATTTAACGTGTCTGTAACCTACTGTGGATATAAAACACATAGAACGTGTCTTATCTGTAACCTACTGTGGATATAAAACTCATAGAACGTGTCTGGAACCTACTGTGTATATGAAACAACTATAACGTGTTTGTAACCTACCGTGGATATAAAACACAACATGGCTTATCTGTAACCTACTGTGGATATAAAACACATAGAACGTGCCTGTAACCAACTGTGGATATAAAACACATATAACGTGTCTTATCTGTAACTACTGTGTGGATATAAAACACATAGAACGTGTCTGTAACCTACTGTGGGTATAAACACATAAAACGTTCTGTAACCTACTGTGGATATAAAACACAAAGAACGTGTCTGTAACCTACTGTGGATATAAACACTTAAAACATTCTGTAACCTACTGTGGATATAAAAACATAAAACGTTCTGTAACATACTGTGGATATAAAACAAATTGAACGTGTCTTATCTGTAACCTACTGTGGATATAAAACTCATAGAACGTGTCTGGAACCTACTGTAGATATAAAACATATATAACGTGTCTGTAACCTACCGTGGATATAAAACACTTACAACATGGCTTATCTGTAACCTACTGTGGATATAAAACACATAGAACGTGCCTGTAACCTAATGTGGATATAAAACACATAGAACGTGTCTTATCTTAACCTGCTGTGGATATGAAACAAATATAACGTGTCTGTAACCTACCGTGGATATAAAACACTTACAACATGGCTTATCTGTAACCTACTGTGGATATAAAACACATATAACGTATCTTATCTGTAACTACTATGGATATAAAACACATAGAACGTGTCTGTAACCTACTGTGGATATAAACACTAAAAACATTCTGTATCCTACTGTGGATATAAACACATAAAACTCTCTGTAACATACTGTGGATATAAAACAAATTGAACGTGTCTTATCTGTAACCTACTGTGGATATAAAACTCATAGAACGTGTCTGGAATCTACTGTGGATACGAAACACATAGAACGTGCCTGTAACCTACTGTGGATATAAAACACATCGAACGTGTCTTATCTTAACCTGCTGTGGATATGAAACACATAGAACGTGTCTGTAACCTACTGTGAATATAAAACACTTAGAACATGGCTTATCTGTAACCTGCTGTGGATATAAAACACGTAGAACGTGCCTGTAACCTACTGTGGATATGAAACACATAGAACATGGCATATCTGTAACCTACTATGGATATAAAACACACAGAACGTGTCTTTCTTGTAACCTACTATGGATATAAAACACAAAGACCGTGTCTTACCTGTAACCTACTGTGGATATAAAACTCATAAAACATGGCTTTTCTATAACCTTCTGTAGATATAAAACCAATGACGTGTCTTTGTCCGTAACATAGAACTTTAGTGATACTTTAGGCTGGCTTTAGTGTAACAGAACAATGGGGACTTAAAGACTGGCACCAACTCAGACACTGAGGACCTGCTTTAGTATCACATAGCAATGGGGACTTTGAACAGTACTAGAATCAACTCATTGAGTCCCATTGATACTGAAGACTGGGTTTGGTTTCATATAGAAAGGGTGATTTTGAAGACTAGAACCAACGCACAACTTTAGTGACATTGTAGACTGGCTTTAACCTATGGCATCATTGACACCCATGACTGCTTTTACCTCATACTTCCAGGAACATTGAAGATTGAGTTAAATAACCAACATTTATGACACTAAAGGCTTGTTTTAACTCGTAGCATCTTTGGCACTGAACACTAGTTTTGAATTACATTTTCAGTAACACTAATGGTGAATTAAAGGATATGGAGTAAATACACATGACATAAAATCTCTATAAAAACATTGTAGAAAACAAGCAAAGGAACAACGCTTTTATTGTTGTTCTTCATTCTTTAAGTACTGGATATGACTTCTAACATCTATGACTCTTTAGATTGGCTTTAACTTATGGCATTAGTGAGACTGAAGACTGGTTAACCTGATACTTCCAGTAAGACTGAGGACTGGATGTGACTTCACATAAGACTGACTTTAACTTATGGCATTAATGAGACTGAAGATTGGTTTACCTGATACTTCCAGTAACACTGAGGACTGTATGTAACTTCTTTTAGATTGGCTTTAACTTATGCCATTAGTGAGTCTGAGGACTGGTTAACCTGATACTTCCAGTAACACTGAGGACTGGATGTAACTTTTAACATCTATGACTCTTAATATTGGTTTTAACTTATGACATTACTGAGACTGAAGACTGGTTTACTTGACACTTCCAGTAACACTGAGGACTGGATGTAACGCCTAACATCTATGACTCTTAATATTGGCTTTAACTGATGGCATTAGTGAGACTGAAGATTGGTTTACCTGACCCTTCCAGTACCATTGAGGTCTGGTTGCAACTTCTAAAGCCTATAACACTGAAGACTTGATATTAGTCATAATATTATCCGTGAAATCACTTTAGCTTGGTAGCTATTATCATAGTAATATTTGTTATTAAGTACATTAAGAATAAAAGTCTGACCACTTAGGAGTATACCGACAAGTTCCCTGCGCTGTTCACAATTCTACCCTTATTCGGACAAATTCTCTGCGCTGTGCTCTACTCTTTATTCGGACAAATTTCCTCCGCTGTGCACAACTCTACCCTTTATTCGGACAAATTCCATGCGCTGTACATAACTCTACCCTTTATTCGGAAAAATTCCCTGCGCTGTGAATAGCTCTACCCTTTATTCGGACAAAGTCCCTGCGCTGTTTATAACTCTACTCTTTGTTCAGACAAATATCCTGCGCTGTGATCTACCCTTTATTCAGACAAATTCCCTGCGCTGTACATAACTCTACCCTTTATTCGGACAAATTCCCTGCGCCGTGAATAGCTCTACCCTTTATTCGGACAAAGTCCCTGCGCTGTTTATAACTCTACTCTTTGTTCAGACAAATATCCTGCGCTGTGCTCTACCCTTTATTCAGACAAATTCCCTGCGCTGGGCTCTACCCATTATTCAGACAAATTCCCTGCGCTGTACATAACTCTACCCTTTATGCGGACAAGTTCCTGCGCTGTGCATAACTCTACCCTTTATTCGGACAAATTCCCTGCGTTGTGAATAACTCTACCTTTTGTTCGGAAAAATTCCATGCGCTGTGAATAATTCTACCCTTTATTCGGATAAATTCCCTGCGATGTGCTCTACCCTTTATTCGGACAAATTCCCTGCGCTGTGCTCTACCCTTTATTCAGACAAAGTCCCTGCGTTGTGCTCTACCCTTTATTCAGACAAATTCCCTGCGCTGTACAAAACTCTACCCTTAATTATGAGAAATTACCTACGCTGTGCTCTACTCTTTATTAAGGCAATTTCCCTGTGCTGTACATAACTCTTACCTTAATTCGGACAAAATCCCTGCGCTGTGAATAACTCTACCCTTTATTCAGACAAATTCACTGCGCTGTACTTAACTCTACCCATTATTCAGACAAAGTCCCTGCGCTGTACATAAATCTACCCTTTATTCGGACAAATTCCCTGCGCTGTACATAACTCTACCCTTTATTCAGACAAAGTCCCTGCGCTGTACAAAACTCTACCCTTTATTCGCACAAATGCCCTGCGCTGTACATAACTCTACCCTTTATTCGGACAAATTCCCTGCGCTGTGAATAGCTCTACCCTTTATTCGGACAAATTCCCTGCGCTGTTTATAACTCTACTCTTTGTTCAGACAATTATCCTGCGCTGTGCTCTACCCTTTTTCAGACAAATTCCCTGCGCTATGCCCTAACATTGACAAAGTCCCTGTGCTGTGCTCTACCCTTTATTCAGAAAAATTCCCTGCGATGTACATAAATCTACCCTTTATGCGGACAAGTTCCCTGCGCTGTGCATAACTCTACCCTTTATTCGGACAAATTCCCTGCTCTGTGAATAACTCTACCCTTTATTTGGACAAATTCACTGCGCTGTACTTAACTCTACCCTTTATTCAGACAAAGTCCCTGCGCTGTACATAACTCTACCCTTTATTCGGACAAATTTCCTGCGCTGTACATAACTCTACCCTTTATTCAGACAAATTCCCTGCGCTGTACAAAACTCTATCCTTTATTCGGGCAAATTCCCTGCGCTGTACATAACTCTGCCCCTTATTCGGACAAATTCCCTGCACTGTACATAACTCTACCCTTTATTCAGACAAATTCCCTGCGCTGTACATAACTCTTTCCTTTATTCAGACAAATTCCCTGCGCTGTGTTCTACCCATTATTCTATCTTATTGACGTCTAAGTTTGGCTAGTTATTTTATTTTCATTATTTTTTTTTTTGTTCCTCATAAGTGTTGACTCGGACAAAAATGATTAGAATTCGCATATGGTCGACTAAATTTTTAAGATCATATATATTATAGATATAAAAACAAATAATAACACTTACCCTCACCAACATACCAATGAACGAATGCTCGTTTTGAATACATCAAGTCAAATTTATGGTCTAATCTCGCCCACGCCTCGGCAATAGCAGTTGTGTTGCTTAGCATGCAGACAGCTCTCTGGACCTGTGCTAGATCTCCACCTCCAAAAATAAATGTCACACGAAAAGTAAATCATGTCACGAACACGTGTAATACAATCATAACTATCTATAACACTAAAATTTAAACAGATCCAAACCATCGAAGTAGTTCGTTAACTAAACAGACCTAAACCATTGGAGTAGTCCGTTCACTAAACAGACCTAAACCATTGGAGTAGTCCGTTCACTAAACAGAGCCAAACCATCGGAGTAGTTTGTTTACTAAACAGATCCAAACCATCAGAGTAGTTTGTTTACTAAACAGATCCAAGCCATCGGAGTAATTTGTTTACTTAACAGATGCAAACCATGTGGTTTGTTTACTAAACAGATCCATCGAAGTAGTTAATTTATTAAACAGATCTAAACCATCGGAGTAGTTCGTTTACTAAACAGTTCCAAACTATTGGAGTAGTTCGTTTACTAAACAGATCCAAACCATCGGAGAAATTGGTTTACTAAACATATTCAAACCATCTGAGTTGTTGGTTTACTAAACAGATCCAAACCATCTCGGTAGTTTGTTTACTAAACAGATCTAAACCATCGAAGTAGTTTGTTTACTAAACAGATCCAAACCATCTGAGAAGTTCGTTTACTAAACAGATCCAAACCATCTGAGTAGTTTGTTTACTAAACAGATCCAAACCATCTGAGAAGTTCGTTTACTAAACAGATCCAAACCATCTGAGAAGTTCGTTTACTAAACAGATCCAAACCATCTGACTAGTTCGTTTACTAAACAGATCTAAACCATCTGATTAGTTCGTTTACTAAACAGATCTAAACCATCTGATTAGTTCGTTTACTAAACAGATCTAAACCATCGAAGTAGTTTGTTTACTAAACAGATCCAAACTATCTGAGTAGTTCGTTTACTAAACAGATCAAAACCATCGGAGTGGTTCGTTTCTTAACAGATCTAAACCACCGAAGTAGTTTGTTTACTAAACAGATCTAAACCATCTGAGTAGTTTGTTTACTAAACAGATAAAAACCATGGAGTAGTTTATATTAAACCGTAGTGTATATTTTGATTTTCTTGTAAACACAGATTCCCTGTATTACCATGTACTGTGGTATGTGATGAAGAACCACAATAAAAGCATTATTACATTGCTTTGTTCTTCAATGTGCTTGTAAAATCCTTTCATTACTTACTTTACATTTTGATTTTATTATTTCCTTGTACTACTGGGCACTGTGGTAGGTGGCTGGTAATTTATGTACCGTAACGTATACCGGTATTTTTATCTAATCATCTCATTGTAAACACAGATTCCCGTATTACCTGGTACTGTTGTGGGTGGTTGGTAATTTATATAACATAGTGTAAATTCTTATTTAATTATGTCATTGTAAACACAGATTCCCTGTATTACCTGGTACTGTTGTGGGTGGCTGGTAATTTATGCCAACTTTGAAGCCCGTTGGACACCAATCTACAAACTGTATTGAGCGTTTCGTCTTTATGGTTGCAATGGCAGCATTTACATCTTTTGGTACAACATCACCCCGATACAACATACAACAGGCCATGTATTTTCCATGACGCGGGTCACATTTTACCATCTGATTGCAAGGTTCGAAACAAGAATTGGTAATCTCCGATACAGATAATGCTTCATGGTAGGCTTTTTCAGCTGAAAAATCACAAGAATACTTAAGACGTAAGATCAGGATACGTTGTGGGCTTTTTCAATTGAAAAATCAAAGGCACACATAAGACGTGCGATCTCAGATGCATATTAGGGTTCGTGGTAGACTTTCTCAGCTGAAATGTCACAAGAATCCGCAAGATGTGCGATCTCAGATTCAGATAAGGATTCGTGGCAGACTTTCTCAGCTCAAATGTCACAAAAATACTTTATGACTGAGATATCAGAAACAGACAATACTTTATCGAGCTGTTTCTGATATCTCAAACATTCAGTATTCTTGTGACATTTGAGATATCACGATTCTATCTCGAGTAGGATTGTTTGATGCAGCTTGCACGAGCAACGGCGAGAATTGTATTCTCTTGCAATTATTTAAATGACATTGAGATAAGAATTTGCGGTAGACTTTCTCAGTTGAAAAATCAAAATAATATTTAAGATTTGAGATCTCAGATACATATAGCGCTTCATTGTAGACGTTCAGTAGTAGGGGAGGGACGAGATGGGTCATATTTGACGAGGACCAAGAGGAGCAACGGAAGTGAAGTCATCGGAAGTTACGTCATAGTCAAGTGACCGAAAGTGGCATCATCAGGAAGCGACATCATCAGAAATGACTTCATCCGGAAATGGGACCACCGGAAGTAACGTCAACTGGAAGTATATCATCGGAAGTGACAAAATTCCAATCGGACAAATGGGAGCTTTCCCCGCCTGTTTTAAATCGTAACAAGTTTGAATAGACATATGGGAGCCTTGTCCGTCCGATTTAAATTCGTAAAAAGTTTGAAAGGACCAATGAGACCGTTTCCCTCCGGTTCTTCAAAGTGATCAGACGTGTTTTATCTATTTTGTGGACACATTGTATATCTCGGATTTTGCTTATTCTGTATTTGAATGTAAGGAGAAATGTTTTTTTTTATTATTGTGAATGATTTCGGTGCTGACCCGAAAACCGATTGTATTGAAACTTGTAATATCTAGATTTTACGAAATTTTGTTTAAAACTAAGGAGTATCACCCTCATGCATAGCTCTGTCCTTAACTGAATTTTGGCTTTTCTATTTAGATCCTTTCTGTTATTTATTCTCTATCAGATTTAACACGTTTCTTGGTAAATGGACTCCCAAATGTTTTGGTTTTGATCTGCACGGATGAGACATAAGTTGTCGAAATGCGCATATGCAGTAAATAAATTAACAGTAACTTCGGTATTTTGTCATTTATCGAACGATCAGGTCTTTGTGAAAAGGCTATTCATGGGGTACATTAGACTCTCCTGAGATTAATAAAGAGATCAAAACATTATTTCGTGACTATGAAAAAGAAATATCTGAACTTTAAGCCAACACAGTATATACAGCAAATAACGTCTACAATTATAGCCGTAATACTCTTACTTACACATAGATGTCCGTATTCAGATGGACGAACTTTAGGCATGTTGGGTCGATTACTTGCGGGGTAAAGTGCTGCTAACTTTGGAAAAATTAACTGAAATTTTTTATGAAACCAAAAACTCTGAAATTTCCTTTACTTTTATAAAGCATGTTAACTTACAGTTGTTAAACAAGAAAATAACAGAAATTCTAAAACTTCAATCAGATTTTCCTGCTTTCTGTAATGCAAATCGCGTGTGCTGATAATTGTTATTGCGAAGAGTTTATTCTTTAGATGCAATGGAGGAATGAAATTATAATAACACTTATTGACCCAACGGGAATAGCGGTTAAATATATGTAATTTGTATGTTTTCAGATGCAACAAGAACACACGTTGTCTAAAAATTACGCCCTGCTGGTGAACGAGATACCCGTAGACGACATACTGGAAGACTTAATGTACGTCTTATTCGTCAGACAGAAGCTCCTCGTGTCTCAACAACCGATCAGAAAAAGTCGAGCAAGTGCACTGTCGGAACTCTAGCCCGAGAGGGGTCAGAGGGGAATTCAAGCTTGATGTCAAGAGTTATTGACCCAGGGTAGGAACGATCTGGTCTCCGAGTAATCCCTTTCGGGATTCGAAGCCAGAGATGTTTTTTGATATTGCCTGCCTCAATATCAAAAAACATCTCTGGCTTCTAATCCCAAAAGGGATTAGTCTCCGAGATAACAGACTCCGACAATGAAGACATGGATGTATGTTTTCCCGAACATTCCCGTTTCATGTTGGGTGGCGGGACGTATCTAATCATAGAAACAGAAAGTATCACATCAAAGAAAGGGGCAATGAACGCAAATTTCCCCATGATGAGATGGAAACGACTTGGATACGTCATGGATGATTTAGACGAGGTCGTATTGTACATGTCCCACAACCGATACGCCTCGCTTCACAGGCACTTAGGAGGTAACCTGTGCGTGATGGCCGAGAGCCCCGAAAGGATGATACATTTGCGTCATTATTTGTTATTCTCTTCGACGATAAAGTATACCCAACAATTCAAGGGGTAGTGCTGAACTTTGAACAATAAGAAAAACTCAAGGACGTGGATTCTATTTTATCCACGCTGATTCCGAACAGCCAGCATGTTTTACCGTGTGAATGTCGAAGGTGCAATGTATTGTAGTAAATGTAACCCGAGCGGACTATTCTTATATCTATCTTGTGTGTTTTTTCACAGACAGATATGGCAGAAGAACCTGTGTTTAAAAGAACCTTCCTATTGTATATGTTGGACTTTGTCCGGAACGTGAAAAGTAAGGTCGAGGGTCTAACCGCCAAATACCGTTATTGTTGCGAAGTAGACTATCCTAGTCAGACGCATTACAGGCCGCACTATCTCCAATTGTATTAACAGCCTGTTTTCCGTAGATGTAATGAACTTGATTACAACTGTTTTGAAGCGGAATTGCTAAAGTCGACCATAAATTTGAATCTACCTCTATATATTGGATTTTTTGCTTACCAGTATGGGAAGCTTAGAATGTTAGAATTTTATTATGATTGCATGAATGTCTTCGTAAAAATTTCCAGTACTGCTCAATGGATACTGACAGTGCTTACACGACTCTTTCGACCGAAACCCTGAATGACGTCATTTGACCAGAACTACGTCAAAAATATGAGAAGGAAAAACATCTTTGGTTTCTCTGTGAAGATACCCCAGCTATTGAAGCCTATGATAAGTGTCCTGGTCCCTTCAAAACTGAATACATTGGAGATGGAATCGTCGCCCTTTGGCCCTGAAGATAAATTCAGCTGCAAAGGGAACAAGAGAATAAAGGGCTACGCCGAGCTTAGCATGATACGACCGCAGCATGTCGTCCACTGAAATTTGAAAAAGTGTAATTCAAAGTGAGTATGGACATAGGAAATAGCTTGACACAATAATTAGATGGACACAATAAGGAGATTGACCAAGTAATTAGCTGGAGACAAACTAGGGAAAATAAAAATTAGCCCTTATGACTCCTTATGATTCCTCTTTGACCCTCTATAGCTCAGAAACGGTAAGAGCTACGCCCAATCCATTGACATGATGCTGAAAGCTTATATCAAGAGGAATCAAAAGAAAAAAATCCCATCGAAATGCGATGAAAAATAAAAATTAAGTTAATCTGTAAATTTACGATTTTGGCCCCTTCGGCCCCCATAGCTCGGGAACGGCAAGAGCTACGTCAAATCCGTTGAATATTACTGAAAGCTTACATCAAGTAGAATCCAAAGAAAAAAAATCCCATCGAGCTCTGACGAAAAATAAATTTTTTAGGTTATCTGTAAATTTACAATTTTGGCCCCCTTCGGCCCCGCATAGCTCGGAAACGGTAAGAGCTATGCCATATCCGCTGACATATAACTGAAAGCTTACATCAAGAGGAATCAAAGAATAAAATCCCATCGAAATTCGTTGAAAAAAAATTTTTAGGTTATCTGTAAATTTACAATTTTGGCCCCTTCAGCCCCTCATAGCTCGGAAACGGTAAGAGCTACGCCAATTCCGTTGACATATTACTGAAAGCTTACATCAAGAGGAATCCAAAGAAAAAAATCCCATCGAAATCCGATGAATAATAAATTTTTTGGTTATCTGTAAATTTACAATTTTGGCCCCCTCCGGCCCCTCATAGCTGGGTAAGGAAACAAGTTACCAAAAATCTAATAGTAGAGCGCTACGATAATTTTTCATTAGTAATCCTTTGGAAAAATTGCATCAAAATCGGACTAAAAATAAAAAAATGAAATTATTAAATTCGCCCCTTTTGGGCCCCATTTATCTCGTGAACGGTACATGCCACGTGAAATCCGTTGGCATACCCCGGATTGGAAATTTTCTAAGGAGTTTACTGAAAGAAACCCCATCAAAATCCGATAAATAATAAAGATTCTACAGTCAAATATGTGAAAACAACCAATTTAACCCTTTTTGGTCCCTTTTTCTAAAACTGGCGGGGCCAGGAACATAAAATTATAGCCCGGGCTAAAGCATGTGCATGTGCCAAGAAACATCATACTAAAATTTGAAAATGATCTGTTCACTGGAACCAAAGTTATGCTGTCCACAGACACAAAAATACCCAATTTTACCCCTTTTTTACCCCTATTATTTCTTGTTTTTCCATATAAGAGACTTTAAATCATTTTTTCGTATTTAGTTTTCAAAGAACTTTTTCATACCAGAGACTTTAATATCTTGTGTGTATCAATTTCTATTTGCACAACAGAGACTTTAAATGTGATTTCTTTAAAAATAATTGAATTTTTATTTGTATTTTTTTCATTTAATATGTAAATATTTTTTTTTGTAAAAATAGACAATAACAGTACATTGACTTGACATAAACGCAATATAAGGATGAGGCTTAGAAACGCGGGAAAATGCGAGCCTCTGGCGAGCATTTTCCCCGTTTCGAGCCAAATCCTTATATTTAGTTTATGTCAAGTGAATGTATTGTTATTGTGTTTATACTGCAACATTTAACAAGCCGAATTTTATAAAATATATCGGTGAAAATGATGATTCAAGAAGTGAAGCGGACGTCGTTAGTTTGAGATGAATCCATGCTTACTTGCAACGTCATGAAACAATTTCTACGGAAGCACATTGTTGATGTCATTGACGAAGCGTTATACGGTCATTGACTGTATATCACTTATGTTTATACAGTCAATGTAGTTTACTTACGCAAATAGAGAGGTTGCTGTATAAATATGATTATAAAACTATATATTATGTGTTTCATTTGCTATAAATGTATATGATACTGGTGATAATATGGATTAAATAAATGTATGATAAGGAGTAAAATACATGAAACAACAATACAAATAACTAAATACCGAAGTCACTGTGAATTTTCTTTCTGCATATGCGCATTTCGACAACTTATGTCTCATCAGTGCAGATAAAATCTAAACGTTTGGAAGACCATTAACTCAAAGATGTTTAAAAACTGACAGAGAACAAATAACCAAAGTGGTCTAAATTTAAAGTCAAAATCAGCTAAGGACAGAGCTTTGCATGAGGGAGATACTCCTTAGTTTTCAATAAAATTTACAGAATTTTACAAAACATGCATTATACCGGAGAAGAACTTTTTAATGGATGTAAATTGTACATGACATAATTAAAGGAGTAAGCAACAAATTGATCGGGTAAATGTCAATGAGACACATGGAAGACACACAGTGGACCGAAAGGTAGGACGTTGGGGTATGGATTCAATGTCAGTGGGAGAGTTTGATATCGGTGTCAAGGGACATAGTATCACCCATGTGATTTGGACTTTAACTATTTGGACATTTTTATTCATAAATTCAAATATTTTGGACTTTAAAATTATCTCAACATATTTTAGACTTCTTATAATCTTATTTTATAAATTATTTGGACATTTTCGTAATTAAGAGGCTTTAATTAATTATGTGGTTACAGTAATTTACTTGTCTGAGTTAATCAGATTAATACTGACATTTATCAATAATTTGTCTGAGAATATTTTAAGTGATGTTTAAATTATCAAAGTTCAGTTAATTACTCAAAGTGCTATAATCTGTTTATGTTTCCACATTAGTAACACCTGTTTATACATGTCACCTTAATTGAGCATTGTCTTTATATGTATATATTCTGTTGTTAAAAATATGATGATTATTAGAGAACAAGTAAAGTATCGAAAAAGCTAGTGTTACTTTGTTAGTTGGAGCTAGACATATTGCTAGTATTGGTCCGGCTACTGTTGGAGTTTACAGTTTGTTAAACATCTTCCCAACAAACATCAGCTAGTTCCCTATATGACCATTACACCTTGGTCATAGTTACCACAAATAGGGTAAATGTCAATGAGAATATATATGAGACAAGAAAGGGGGTAAATGTAGGTGGGAGATAACCACCAAAAGGTTTTGATGTCGGTATGAAGGGCGATAATCACAAAAGGGGTAAATGTCACGTGAGATAATCATTAAACGGGAACACTTAGATTGGGATAACGGTTAGAGTTTCATTTGTAGATGGAGCACCAAATTGTCAGGATCTTTGAGAGGATTGCCGAAACCCTTTCCGATGGAATTGTTAATACAGGTCGCATTGTGGTTCTGTAAGTCTACACTACACGCCTGTGTCACCAATACCCGCATAGGACCGGGGACATGCCAGATAATATCACTGAACCCTGGCAGGAACTTGGTGTCAAGGATTGGGATACCGAGGTCCAATCAGATCACAGGAAAACTGACTAATCTGAGAGCTCGATTGGGCACAAACCAACAAATCAAAACACGAGAAAATGAGCCAATCAGAAGCGTCATTACAAAATAAACGAACCAATCAGAGCCATGGATACAAAGTTCCGTAACTATAATAACGATTGCACGTCCGGTTTCAAACAAACCACGAAAAACAAATGCTACAAGAAGACGACATAGCAAGTGAGATTGACGGTCAAGAGAAGCTCGAAAATGTAAGACAAACACATCATATGCTTAGCAGCAGAGATCAATCAAATTCAACAATAAAGTAAACAGATCCAGACGGATCTTTTACTGAATTCCAGAAGCAAGCAACCGCTCATGGTATATTTGGGAAAGCGTGGTTCGCTGTATCGAAACCAGACCATCCGTTTACGCGGTCAAAGACGATCACGGAGAAGAATTGAAGGGAACGTTCTATTCCGGAGAATTGCAGAAAGTCACCAAGACGGACTACGTCTACAAAATAGAAACCGTTCTGAAGAAGAGAAAGAAGGGACGACGGTGAAGTGGTTGGGATTTAAGGACACTTTCAACAGTAGGAACTACAAAAGAAAGAGACACTACTCAAGTGACGTCAGTCTAACTAACGGCACCGAGCAAAAGATACCCAGATAGGAGATTGTATTTTTCTGTAAGTTGTTGATTCTATACACCGTCATCGTAGTCAGTCGGAGCCCGACCATCAAACAGAAGCATGTTTTATCTGACTTACCCAGGAACAGTTCCATGGACTATTACCCGGACAACACCCACCCGATTACCACAGATGTTGGATCTGGACGGGGCGTTGGAAATATGCCTCCCCGAATAAATACCGCACTGTTGGTACAATGTGAGGAAAATCGAAGTATTGATACGGTTTACGAATGACACTTTGAAGAGTTCACCTTGATACTGTCCGAATAATATAACCTATCCCCGAAGAGAATCGTCAAAGCATTCGAAACCCTGAAACAGAACAAAGGAATGAAGAAAGGATTTACCATAGATATAAGCGAAGTGAGCCACAAAGTGGCGACATGGGTCAAAGAGTTATCGCAATTGGTCATCAGCCACTTGATAAAGTTGCTCCTAGGATTCCACCAAATGGACTTTTCGACCGGAAATCACTATGCTCCATACTTGTCGGACGTACACCAAGGGCACCATTCTCTAGAACAGGGGACTGTAGGAGACGCTTAAGTGCCCTTGTTGAGAATAGTACCAGTAACAGGAAGAAACGGAGAAATGATGACGACCGTCTTCGACCCCATACAGTACTGCAACATAGCACAACACCAGAAGCTCTCAGGAGCCTTTATCGCTCACCTGGTTTTCATTTGCCACAATCAAGCTAACATTGTAAGTAACACAGTTGAACTTCAGTCTCTTGAACTTTGGTAGCTCAAACACAACCAATATCTTGAACTGTATTTAAAGTCTGATAATGTTTTACTGTGTCTTTGTTGGGCTTTTTTGACAAAAAACATTCTTGCTAAGGACCACATTTTGACACCAGTTTTGAAGTCGATACCTATTTGGAAACCCGCCTTTTTTGTCAGCCATTTTGAAAATTGCAGTCAACGAACGATTTTTTATATCAGTTTTGAAGTTGCCACATCAAGACCTATTTTGAAACCAGATTTCATTGAAATAGGACAATGTTGAATTTTCCCGCCTTTTTTGGCGGCCATTTTGAAAATGGCGGTCAACGAAAAATTTTTAACACCGGTTTTGAAGTCGCAACATCAATATCTATTTGGAAACCAAATTTCATTGAAATCAGACAATATTGAATTTTCCCGCCCTTTTTTGGCGGCCATTTTGAAAATGGAGGTCAACAAACTATTTTCAATGACAGTTTTGAATTCACCACACCATGGCAACCATTTCATCATTTTACACTTTACCTTCATCTTCTATAGTTTTGGAAATAAAAGACGAACAATACACTAATTTTAAAAATTCGGGGAAAAAAGGGCAATAACTCCTACAAGGGGTTTTGGATTTTCATCAAAATTTCAGGATGGGTAGATCTTGATATGCTGAACATTTTTGCTATTTAAAGTTGACCTTTATCTGTTATAGTTTTTCAAATAAAAAATAAAAACTATTAAAATTTTGAAAATTTTACGGAAAAAGGGCAATAACTCCAAGACGGGTTTTCAGATTTTCTTCAAAATTGCAGGGCGAGTAGATCTTGCCATGTTGATCATTTTTACACCAGTCAGATTTTTGATATCTGTAACGGTTTTTGAGTTATTTGCAAAATGCAGCAATTTACCCCTATGTTCTATTTTTAGTAACAGCAGCTATGTTGTTTGACCCTCGGACTAATCGAACATAATTTTGAAACTGCATATCCTGGTGATGATTCAGGCCAAGTTTTGTTACAATTCGTCCAGCAGTTTCAGAGGAGGAGATTTTTGAAATTGTCGACGGACGGACGGACGGACGGACGACGGACGGACGACGGACGGACGACGGACGCAAAGTGATGGCAAAAGCTCACTTGGCCTTTAAGGCCAGGTGAGCTAACAAGATGTCCAGATAGATATAATGGACTACATGGGAACATCGTGCCATTCGAACGAGGGCGAGTGGTGGTGAAACTTTACTGCAGAAAGAAGAAGACGTATGTAGAATGAGACCACCCTAAAGAGGCGACGGAATACACATCAAGGATTATTACCTCCACCAAGCTGGGCACGGCTATCCTGTGTACGCCGGGGTCGAATTTGAAGAGTACACGGTCTAGGAAGCTTATTCATAGGTCTGTTTAAGGCGGTCATGCCCGTACAGAAGAGTTGAGCCAAAGCCTTTGGTCGAGAAGCATTTACGACCGGACTCAACATCGCGGGAGACGTGGTTCAAGAGAAGAATCTGAAACAGGCTGCCAAAACCAAAGTGAAAAACACCTGACGACATATGCTGCAGAAAGCAGTGACACAGTTGGGACCTTCCGGAGAAAGGGCTATAAAAATGAAAAGACTCAGACGACGTCAGACCGGACAACGGAACACACCGAGAGATATCTTTGGATGATGGCTCTCGTCCACCCTCAGTTTTGCGAAGTACCAAATCGGAATTGGACTAGTTCGGACTACCACCCACACAGAACAGCGTAGAACACGGGTATTGGGAATAGAGGGGTGACTTTGACCCTGACGGATCAAGACCTTACAAATTCGTGGTGAGCTGGGCCGGAGAAGACTACATAAATTTGGCCACTTGTTCGTTGAAGCACATATCGTCAAAACTGATGTATCTAACGTAGATTCGGACGTCAATTTGTGGATGCACGCATTGATTAGCGACGTCAGTTTGTCTCAACGGATCTGTTTTGTCAAGAAAAATATCTGTTGAATCAAATGGAAATTAAAATAATACTGAGAAGCAGCAGAGACATATTTGCCTTAATCGGAGCCACAGACACCTTCAAGATCAAGATCAAGGACATCAGCCTCTTCGTCAGAAAAATAAAACTAAGTCCCGCCGCCAGAAAGGGACAGGTAAGAGCTTTGGAAAAAAAAGACAGCAGCAAATACTCAATTCGTAGAGTGGAAGTCAAAGTAGACACTGTTCGTATTGAAAACGTCAATAAAGTACAAGATGACATGTTTCTAGGACAGATGCCAAAAAACATTGGTGATTAGATGCATAAATCAGTAGTAAAGCTTTAAACGGCAGCATCACTCAAAATACATTCATTCAATTTCAAATATTACAAGATTAACTTCTTGGCCTTAGATGTGGATGGAAAACAGATCCCCAGCAAACCGCTACATCCAGAATGTACCCTAACGGCAGCATCACTCAAAATACATTCAATTTCAAACATTACAAGATTAACTTCTTGGCCTCAGATCCCCGGCAAACCGCTACATCCAGAATTTACCAGCGATGCATACATTAGGAGTTAGATGGGGCTCTATACCAATACAGGAGAAAAGTTGTTCCAGGACGAAGGAAACACTATATACAGAGAGGATTTTGGAAAAAGGATAAACATTGTTTGGTTTCGATCTCGTGTCAGAAGTGGGAACGTTCCAGCTCACACAGCAAGGAAATTTACGCATTGAGATTCATTTCGGAGAAGCACTCCTAGCCACCATCAACGTGGTTTTGCTATACCGAATAGACAACGTCATAGAAATAGACAGGAATAGACAAGTCTTGTTTGACTACAGTGACTAAATGAACACTCAAGAAATAGAAGAAGTTCTGAAAAATGACCCCGCAACCCGAAACGTATTTAAAGGGGTGTACGCCAGAAACAGATTACCCAGAAGATTGTGGGAAACACGGACCCAGATACACTGGGCGGTGAACATTGGATTGCCATGTACATTGACGAATATATATTTCAGGGGAGAATACTACGACCCGTCGGGACTACCACTCCATCAAGCCGCATATTTGGCTTTCCTAAATAAACATTGTCACACCTGGACCTACAAAATATTCCGCAAGTTACCCATCACAGTGGGAACTTACCTGATATGATTGGAGTAAATGTGACCAATGGCAAATGGATGCGTGCATGGAGTAATGTGATATGTTGAATCACAGTGGGACCTTACCTTATATGACTGGATCATATGTGACCAATAGGAAATGGATACGTGAGTCATGTGATATGATGAACACAACAATCACAGTGGGAACTTACCTGATATGATTGGATCATTTGCGACTAATGGGAAATGGAAACGTGGAGTCATGTGATATGTTGAACACACAACAATCACAGTGGGAACTTACCTGAAATGATTGGAGCATATGTGACCAATGGGAAATGGATACGTGGATAAGGCACCAAGTTGGTTTGAAATTCTGTCAAATCTACATTGAGTGCTCCATCAAATCTCAGAGATGCTGTAATAGACGATACAATCTGACCGATCAGTCTGTTTAGATTAGTATAAGATGGACGCTCAATGTCAAGGTTTCTTCTACATATATCATATATAGCCTCATTATCAACCATAAATGCACAATCGGAATGTTCCAGTGTAGTATGAGTTGTCAGAATAGCATTGTATGGTTCTACAACTGCTGTTGAAATCTGAAAGTACAAAAGTATTGTTATGAGTTGTAGGAATAGCATTGTATGGTTCTACAACTGCTGATGAAATCTGAAAGTACAAATTAAAATACAAAAACTTGACTAGAAGAATTTTTAAACAGAGACTGGTTCGCATGAAATGCACAGGTAAATTTCACTTTGGAAACTTACTGTATGAATGGCCCCGGACGTAAGACGGCGGGAAAATATTGAACGCTTGGTATAAAATATTGACAAATTTAGGTATGAACATGTTTTTATTCGCATAGAGACCATCGGAGCGGTTCCTAGAGAACAATATTTTTCAACATGCGAGCTTTCCATTTCTTCACTCGAGATAGTAAAATATCGATTTTCAACACGTGAGCTATAGCGATCATGTTAAAATCAAATTTTACTATCGAGAGAGAAGAAATATTTTCAACTCGCGTCCTAGCTGAATTAGGAAATTTTTCTCCCATGAAATGTGCGTAAAACGCCAAAAATCTAAAATGGTAGAAAATCTCTCGCAAAAATTTAATCAACACCCATTTGTTAAAATGTCGCGTGCATATTTAACCAACTGCTGGGAATGGAAAAAATTCTATTATTGCCATTACTTTTCGCGGCTTTTTGAATGATTCATATATTTGAAAAGTTCATTTGCACAAAATAAAAAGTAAATGAAGTATGCAATGTGTGCATATAAGATGATGTGATATTGTACATTACGTATATGTGCATATGTGCTATTGGATTTACAGCAAAAGTTTGTTTGCAAAGCGAAAGAAGAGCGTGATATTAAAATCCGAGAAAAATAATTACAAAAAAAACCCAGAAAAAACCAAAAAACAAAAATAAAATCTTATGGGAATGAAATAGTAGTTACTTAAGAAAGATATACTGACCTGAGGTGCTGGGTAAACCGCAAATTCCAGTTTGGATTTCTTTCCATAATCCACTGACAGTCGTTCCATTAGTAAGGAGGAAAACCCACTACCAGTACCGCCTCCAAAACTATGAAATACAAGAAAACCTTGGAGTCCTGTGCACATGTCAGCCTGTGTAAAAATAAAGTTTAATAAATCATTCAAAATCAACAATATGTATTTATCTTTATTTATGTTTTTATTTTTTAAGCAAACGGTAATTGGTAAAGTGAAGCTTTCTGTGACACAACGCAAAAACGAGGATTTTTTCAATGATTATTTATCCAAATGCACGACTCTCGGGCTGATTCATAGGTTTTCAAAATGTGCAGAACTGTGTAATTTATATTTTGCAATCATGATTTCGAAATAGTTAGTAAGAACATTCGGTATAATCTATAAGCTAAATCCAAGATTCTTTTAATTATTTTTATAACATATTAAACAAACATCCGAAAAATGTGTCACCTAAACAAACATCTGAATAATGTGTCATTTAAACAAACAGTTGTATAATGTGTCATCAAAACAAACATCTGAATAATGTGTCATCTTAGCAAACACCTGAATAATTTCTCACCTAAACATACATCTTCTCACCGTTCATTGAAGATCTTATGGTGGCTTTGAGTTGTTATTACTCCCCTTTGGGTCGTTGTCTCTTTGACACATTCCCCGTTTCCCTTCTTTTTTCTATCTGAATAATGTGTCATCTAAACAAACATCTGAATAATGTGTCACCTTTACAAAAATTTGAATAATGTGTCATCTAAACAAACAGCTGAATAATGTGTCCTCTAAACAAACAGCTGAATAATATGTCATCTAAACAAACAGCTGAATAATGTGTCGCCTAAACAAACAGCTGATTAATGTGTCATCTAAACAAACAGCTGAATAATGTGCAATCTAAACAAACAGCTGAATAATGTGTCATCTAAACAAACACCTGAATTATGCGCCACCTTACAAACATCTGAATAATGTGTCACCTAAACAAACATCTGAATAATGTGTCATCTAAACACATATCTGAATAATGTGTCACCTTAACAAAAATCTGGATAATGTGTCATCTAAACAAACAGCTGAATATTGTGTCATCTAAACAAACAGCTTAATTTTTTTTTGTATATGATTTTATATTTTCATATCATTTTCATATCAAATACAATTAACATATCTCAATTTTAAAGAAGCACATAATATCAAAATACATGTCAATATATTATAAAGTAATAATTATTGGCACCAATTTCATTTTTAACACCTTTTCAGAAAAGAAAAATATAAAAATAAATTAAGCTGGATCTACATATAATGGTTACCAAATAATTACACATAATCTGCACATATACACATGTAAAATCATATCTTATTTCAAATTTAATAAAGGGCTACGCCGAGCGCAGCATGATACGACCGCAGCATGTCGACCACTGAAATTTGAACAAGTGTTAATTAAAATGAATGTGGACACAGTAATTTGCTGTACACAATCAGGACATTGACACATTAATTACCTGGACATAAAGTAGAGAAAAAAATAAAAGATTTTACATATTTCTAAAAATTGCAATTTGGGCCCCTTTGATCCTTTATAGCTTGGAATCGGTAAGAGGTATCCCAAATCCGTTGGCTTCCACTGAAAGCTTATAACTAGAGGAATCCAA